>JAATLQ010038564.1:51660-130093 GCA_013421005.1 Heliconius erato x Heliconius himera | reverse complement strand
AGACGAATGGTAGGCTGCTGTGCTCATGTTATGAGTATTATATATATAAGGTACCATACCTTAGTTGGGCTAGATACCAAAATAATTTAGTTCCACCTGCACTCTTCTTAGATGACATTTTAATAATAGATAATAGAAGAAGAATAAAATATTCATTAAAATGTGTTTTATTTATAAATAATAAACATTAATGCTTAAACAACTCAGTAATCACATATTTTATAGAAGTTGATATTCAAAAAATTGTGCTGCGAACTTAACCTCACTTTTATCAAATCTCTAATAGCTCAGCTCTCAGATTGCCAAAATTTATATAGTTTTCAGGGAGGGAATGATGTACCTAAATCTATTAAATCATACCATTTTCATATCTTTACATTCTGGGCCCAAAAATGTATGGAATAGTTTGTCTCCTTTTATTGTTTATTAAAAAAATATATAAATAAAAGTAAGTAAGTAAATAAAATTAAATAAGGAGGAACCAGGTACTTATCTACTACACTATTATGGCTTTTTTTGAAAATAAAACCGAACTGTAATTATAGCTGTACAACTGTAAGTAAGCGTGAAGCTGATTTGTAATTGAATTGATTAAAGTATTTATTTAATATTATTATGTTAACATTATTATTTATATTTTAAAATATTATATCATATTAATATCTATTTATATCAAGACACTTTTCACAATTTAAATATGTCAAATTCTCCCAAAATTAGACTAAATGTATTCCTTCATATACCAGCCTTTAAGGTAAAGGTAGGCGCGCTTTTTGAAGGTACCCAGTTCGTATCGACCTGGAAACCTTGTAATTACCGCAGGTAGGCCATTCCACAGTTGAATGGCGCGTGGAAGGAAGTTCCTGAAAAACCGCTCCTTAGTGGAGTGCCACGTACCCAGATGGTGTGGATGATACTTGAGATTGTCACGTACAGTTCGGTTAGAAAATTCGGCGGCAGGTAACAAGTTAAACAATTCTCCAGAACATTCCCCAAAAGGAGACATCTCTACGCAAAGCCAATGTGTCAAGCCCTGCACAGATCATTGAATCCCCATCGATTCGAACGGCACTACGTTGTATGCGATCAAATGGGTCAAGCTGATACTGGGCTGCACCAGCCCAGAGATGAGAACAGTACTCCATATGAGGCCAAACTTGAGTCCTATACATGGCCAACTGGTATATACATATACCATTGTGTTTCGCCACTCGAGCCGTAGTGTCTCGAATGCGGGGGAAACGAAGAAGGCTGCTAACGATAACAATATTACTTACAGGTAAAATGATATCACTATTTAATTTGATGGAAGTCCTAACATCCATGATATTCGGGCCCATATATTCCTGGATATACATGATGACGTTGAAATTTGATGCCGGTGCCATTTATTACTGTAGCACTATCCTGAATATACCAGCGGTTTTGATCTTGATGTATGTATTTTTATTTATTCTCATAAATATGTTTGTTAATATTTTTGTGCTTCTACTTTTTTTTGGGCATTTTGTGTTGTGATATTACAATTTTTCAAGAGTTTAAAATACAATCTTGCGTTATCTATAGAATTCTATTGATCCTACTCTACACGAGTCGCCTATATATTTTTTTTTATTTCCACCATTCCAGAATTCGGCGGGAAGTGGGGCACAGAAGTGTCATAGTGCGAATGGATTCCCTCTGCGTACTCATCTATGTGCAGGATATAGCGTAAAGCTAAAAAAACTAAGCTTCTTAATTTAACTCATCCTTAGAAATGCTAGGTGCACGATAGCTGAGCTATCGAATAACATTTGAACCTAAAGTTATCTTTCTCGTTGTTGATAATGATTTACTCCTACACTACACGTTAAATTATATCGTAATTATACAAATGTAAATACAAATTTATTCAGCCACGTAAATTATAAGTAATTATATATTAATTTGTTGCAGATGGTTGTACATACAAACTAAAAAGGAATCTAAACAAATCAAAAATCACGAAGACAAGGTATCGAAAAGTGAAAAAATAGATAACAAACTTAATGAAGAAAAAATGAAAAGAACTAAAAGCCAGCATGTAGTGGAATAAAATAATTATTCAAAGTAACGTTCTTTTAATAGTAATGTCTATATAATAAAAGGATAGAACACTCAATTCTATACTTGATGTAAAAAAAAAATGATGTCGGTTAACATATCGATTATAGAAGCTAAAAAACCACACACCAGAATTCTTGTATGTCTAGTCTTATATTATAGTATTAAGAAAAACAAATAAAAACAAATAAACTTTATTATTTTTTTTTTATTATTTACTTAATATAAACACAATCAATGGCAAAAACTTAAGTCTACAATTTTACATCAATTGAACCATCTCTTAATCTAATATTTAAATGATCAATCTTTTTACTAAATTCTGGTTTTGAATTCGAAATGGTACGATATCGAATTATAGTATGTGATGCGCCTGACCGCTCTAACGCTGCCCCGAAACAAAAATTGTGTAATTTTGAACATATTGAATATTTTTCCACCGATATGATAATTAGTTGGTGAAAAACATCGATTTTTTTAATTTAAAAAAATAATTTATTAAATATAAATAATTAAAAAAAAGCCAAGCAGTGGCGCAGGGGCACAGAGTGTGACTGTAAAATCGACTTCTTCTGGGTTCGATCTCCACTCAAGGAGATAAAATATTTACTTACATCTATATTTTCATTTCTTCGCTGTGGCGTCGAGGCAAAGCGCGGCGTTGAGTTCCGCCACTCAACACGCAATGCCTCCAGAACTCGGCGGAAAGCGGGGAACAGTGTGTCTTAATATTAGGTTCGCTCTGCCTATCCTGCTGTGTAAGGGATACAGCGTGAAGTTGATTTAATTTGTTAAATGTAAGAATGTTGGTAGATTTTTAAAAGGTATACGAATTTTAAAATTGTCTATAGTAAGCTTTCTTCGCATGTGTTATAGTAAATATTGGTATCTATTAAACAAATATATACTCTTAATATTAAATATTTTCAATTATATATGTATTAGAGGTCGTCGTGGAGCACAAGGGCAACTGGTCGGTTTCCAGGAGGCGCGGATTCGATTTACGCTACGTTCGAACTTTTATACGTATTCTAAATGAGTATTTTTCTTTTCTAAGTGTGGAATAACACTTTAAAAATGGTAAAAATAATTTCAGTCTCCAATAGAATTGGTAAGAAAATATAAGCCTAAATAATTAAGCCGTAACAGAATAAAAAATTGAAGAAGTAGAATATTCTTATTATTATTATTAGAAAAAATACTTAACTAATTAAAATGAATAAAAAAATTAGTGAACGTAACCAAAGAAAAATATATATAAAAAAAAATATTAAAACTCAGCTATATTATTAATATTATCAACGCAAAATAAATATTTAAAAGTATTAAAATTAAAAGTAACACGAAATCTCCTAAGGAAGGTTCGGGTAACAGGGCCTACCTAAGGTAGAATTAAAATAAAATAAAAACTATGCATCCAAATCAATGATAACTAAATTCATGATACCACTTGCTGCATTTTGAACATGTTGCTATGTCTTTTACCATGTCCACCTCAAAAACGTGACAGTAGCAATTCGCATCTTCCTTACGTGACATAATGTCTTTATTATTTTTTTCAGTTTCTTGGAATTGTCAAAAAAGTCTCTAGTGACTGGAGGTCCCATCTAATTTATTTTTAAAATTTCTTCTACTTTTGAGTAGAAATCGTAAATAAAACTTCTACTTCTCCTTTTCGGTATTTAAACTGGTGTAGGCATAAGCTGCTTAAAAACTCCAATGGTTCGTCCAATTTGTATTTTTCTGAAAAGATAAATACAATTAGTACAGGTAATATAACTTATAATATATTTATTACATTAAAAAAAAATATAAAAATTTATAAACTAAGACTGTAAGACAGTTTAGCAAAATTTTGTAGGCCTTGATAACCGCCCACACCATTTATAAAGAAAAATAAAAATGTTTCCATCCATTTTATTATAATTAAAATTTATAAGACTTAAAAAATATGAAATAATAGAAATATATTATGCAGTATTCAACAATTAAAATAGAAATATTAGAAAAAATACTTTCATGTCGGTTTTTTATTTTGTCGTATTTATTATTGGTGCTGCGTGAGTAACTTAATTCCCTCAATGAAAGATGCTGCACTCGCTATAGTAGCACACAAGCTTTTGAAATGCGACAAGTTTAAGGCACTATCTGAAGATGTTAGATACTTACAATTATGACTTGCGAGTGACTTCAAGCATTTTAAATTATATTATGATCGCTTAGGCTTTATTACCCGACAGGCCTTATTACCCAAACCTACCATAATCTATAATCCATACTATAATAAAACAGTAAAATAATAGATACAGCTATGCGAAGATATTCTGCGAGTCTTATTTAGATTTTTTAAAGGCAATGCCTCCGGAATTCGGCGGAAAGGGGGAAACGGAGTATCTTAACTTCGTCTTCGTCATAGGTTCCCTCTGCCTACCCTGTTGTATGCGGGATACAGCGTGAAGCTGATTTATATAAGTATATGTCGAGAAAATTATAAATATGAGAAAAAAAGTAACCTATGTCCATCTCAAGACCCTCAAATATCTCTTATTTGAAATTTTATCACAATCAGATTAACAGTTTGGCCCTGATTGCTTCACAGATAGACAGAGTTACTTTAGAATTTATAATATAGGTATGGATACTGTTTACAATAAAGAGTTATGTATTTTTGTGATGTCATCTTAAGGCGAATCAACCTTTAGTAGTAGATATTTGTATAGTAATAGTTGTTTACGTTATTGGTACCTATTCGTAACTACGTTACCCGTAATACACTCCCATGTATATAGAGAATAGATATGAAGAATAGAAATTTTGAATTCTTTCCAGAAAAAGATTGTCTTAAATTGTTATTTATTACCTAGCATTTAACTACAGCTTAACATTTAACTTCTGGGGGAATGTAAGCCATACATTTACAACCAAGCGCTTTTCTATTACGCCCCATCGGTGTCGCTATTCTCTAATCTTTAATTTCACATAATTATCCAAAACAAAATTATTTTTTAATATATTTTTTAAGCTTAAACGTTTCACGTTACAACTGGCATAGCAGGGTAGATGGAAGAAACCTGGGGACCTAGTATTAAGACACTTCGTGCTCATTAAGACACTTCCGATCTCCACTTTCCACCGATTCTTGAGGTATTGCGTGTTGATTAGCGAAACTCAACGCCGCTCTTTGCTTCGTTATCAGAGCGAGGAAATGTTTTTTTTAATATTTCATCACCCTCACCAGTAGGAATCGAACCCACAACCGTCGCGTTTACAGAGCACGCTTGTGACCCTGTGCATGATGGGCTCTACAATGTTATACAAATACTGAGATACAACTGCAACCACTTATTTGCACAGTTTGCTTGTTTAGCAGATAAGACGTACAATAGTATTTATTGCGTATTCCATTATTATTTTTCTTTATCATAAAACAACATTCGCTACTTGTAAAGCGTCTTGGAAGTCACTTTCTCGTTAAAGAGAGCGTATGTGATATAAAATAAGAAATAAAAAGAATATTTCCTTTTTTAGACGGGTAATTTGTTTGTCCGGAAATAGTATATTTTTATTTATTATTTCTGTTTTTATTATAGTATTTTATATGTTTAACTAGTTGTCTTCTGGTAACTATTTATATAGAGTTTAACTGTTTCGATAACCTCATGTTTTCTCCAATTTCGAACTAATCTGAATGTCGTTTAATATTCATACAATGCTTAAACCGTCACTAGGAAGCCAATCAAATGTTTTTTTTTCAGCTCCACGCCGTGTCCTGCTTATAGCAGGGTAGGGAGAGGGACCCAGTGTTAAGACACCGAATTTTCGAGACATTGCGTATAGAGTCGCGGAACTCAACGCTGCACGTTCGCCTTGGTACCAGAGCGAAAAAATCAAAATAATAAATTAAAATTCATTTCTCTGAGTGGGAGGGATTGAATCCACAACCATCACGTTACAGTCTCATGCTTTTGCCCCTGCGCCATGATGTCCAGGGTCATTTAATGGGAAATCAGCCTGAATATTTTTTTTTGTTGATATATAGAAATTATAGATTTAAATACAAATGTTATATTAGTACTTTTCCAATGTAAATATTTTTTACGTTTTTATCGTAGCAAACATTTAGTAGCGCTTTAAAATCAACATAATCTTTATTTGTTAAAAATATTTTTTTTTTACTTATATTATAATTGAGATGACGACTCTGTGCACAGTGCACTCTGTGTGTGTGTGTTGTTTATTAATTTACTGTTTTATAAATTATACATTATTTATGAAGAGCCCTTTTCTTGCCTGAATAGAAATAGGCTTTATCCCGCACACAGGAAAATGCAGAGAAAACCCGTGTCAAGTGTTTGGAATTGCGGAACTTAACGCATTCTTGTGTCTTGCCAAGACGAAGAAGCAAATATGTAAATTTTATTTAAACTAACTAAATGTGAACATAAAACTATAGTCTCTTACATAAACTTTTTTATTTATCATTAAAATAATATATATTTTCTGTTTTGTTAGCTCATGAATGACTAACAATATTAAGAAATAATAAATTCCAAGGTCTACATAAATCTTTTATTTAAATATTTCATTTCCTCGAGTAGGAATCGAACACACAACCTATCGCATTTACAGTCGCACACACTCCACTTCTTATTTTATTTTAGTTTATCATACTGTTACTTAGATAAATATATGTTTATCAAAGTGGTAATAAGGTTGATTGTATTTTTGTTTCCAGGTCCTGTAGCAGCTTCTGTTCTTCTGGTGAGGGCATGACATGATACTTAGCATTTCAGAGATGTTAAGGGGAAATTTAATATGACACCATATAACACATAGGTACATATTATTTATGAAAGTACTGTAAACTCCACACGATGATAGTACATTTAAATCTACTCACAAAACTGTCTATTTAATAACAAGACTGCTTCTCTCGTAGCTACCTGTCTCTGTTTTTTTATGTTTTGTAAAAAAATGTTTTTCTTGTAAATGAAATAAAACTTCTTTTTTTTAATAAATATTTGTCTTTTTTTTAGTTTCTTCTTACTTATTCCATAAAACCTTGAAATCTAATAACGGCTTATCTTAGGAAGTGAACTTAGATAATGCAATTGACCGAAATATTATCAAATTTTATAGTTACTAAACACATTGCAGAATATGGAAGTTAGAAACTTAGCCGTTAAGTCTACTGTATATATAAGTGACAACTTGTAACTGATTCTCTGAACACCTTTAAAGATATTTAATGAATAATGCTTTGACTGGTGATCTGTTAGTGATTAGAACTTTTAATCGTTGTGATCGTGAGCAACCAAAATTATTTTAGTAACAGTGATAAGAATGCCATCAAAAGAAATCGACCTAATAAGATATTTGCCATCAGAAGTTTATTTAAATAACTGAAACTCGACAATGTTGCTTTATTATAACTCGAAGCTCTTCCGAAGAAAAATCAAGGGCGCATCCTGTCTTCCATTCCACTATAACTGCGTGTTAGGTATAATAAAAGTAAGAAAGAACAAGGGCACCGCCCCGCCGCTACACCATGAATGAACTACTACCGTGCGGCTGCAACAGTCTTTCTTGAAACCTTATGAACTTTGTGTGACGTGACGTGCGCGAGTCAAGCACAAATGCAGGTCCACTCCGTTGCCTTAGACCTGGTGATAAAAGAAGATGGTAATGTGCGAACTTTAACTACTTACGTACTTACTTAAAGTTGCTACTTTAGATGGATCGAGATGATCCTTCTACAAGTTTACAAAGTATCTTAATGGGAATGAACACTAGGCTCCTAGGTTTCCGAGCCTATCGTGCGTACCGTGCTATGTGCTGGATACAGCGTGATGCATCTAGAAAGGCTTATATCAAATATGATATCAATATCTATAAATATAATATAACATACCTACCTATAACATTAGTCCTAGTTTGATTATCACAAAACCTAAGATAGAATTTTCTTTATTAGTAATAAGATTCGCACTGTCCCTATATACGTATATATGTATAGAGATGTATTTATTAACATAATATTTTTATTAATTATAGCGGCTCCTGTGTGTACGCTTGAAGAATATTCAAATGTTTACTTAGTGTATTTAAGAGAAAATCGGCCAAGCGCGAATCGAACTCGCCCGCCGAGTGTTCTGTACAATTTCAGTATTGTGAATGGCAAATTAAAGATTTTGAATTATAGCTATATAACCTTATAGGGTTTATTAATGCGACGAAAAAAGTAAAGAAACTTAAGTTTACGCGCATGTACACTTATTTTTAGGAAATATCTATAATTTTTTACTTTTCACATTTTTTCCTATTTTATTTGTTCGAACTGAGTAGATACTTTAAACTGATGTAATTTTTTTATTTCTCAACTGATTGTAATAAAACAACACCTATATATTATCGGAATCCAGAATCCAATAGTAAAAACCGTATTCAAATCGGTTAAGCCAATTCTGACATTAGGGATAACAAACGTACAGACAAATAGACAAAAATATAAAAAATCCTTGTTTTGGGTTATACTACATTAATAAAATTTCCTAATAACATTTTTTCCAAAATATCTTCCAAGTACAGACACCGATCTGTTACGATTTTATTATAAGTATAAATATACATATCTCTATATTATGTGACCATAAACTAGATCATGAAAGTTACATCCTTAAAATAAATATCAAAAAATAAAAGAATATGATTTATGATGCTTTGCGGTTTGATTGGCGAAACAAAACGCCGTACTTTACATCGTTAGCAGAGTAAAAAAATAAAATATTAAATAACATATTCTTCTGATTGAGACTCAAACCCACAATCGTCGCGTTTATAATCCCGTACTAGAGTCCCTAAGCCACGATGGCCTCCAGTTCTGTTTTATATATATTTTGACCATTTTTTAAATTTATACTAGCAAAAGAATTCGAATGTTAATACTAGTTAAGTTTAAATATGTTATACATCCTCCATATTATCTCTAAAACATAAATCGATCATACTTATCAGAACTTTATCAGTAAAGTAGAAAGTATATGTAACTTAAAAGGTAATAATTACATAAATGAAATAAATACAAACAAAGATTTGTTTATATTACAATCCAGATAAAAAATGATAATTCTGTGATAGAACACTCTAAGCACTATGAGAAAAAAATCCCAGTCAGTTATAGCGTCCCTTTGGCGTGAAAATTACAGGAATTACAGAAAAATTACACGTATTAAGGAAACGCTCACGTGAGTATTCCCGACCGTTGGTTACCATCGATTTTAGAACCGGAAAGAGAAACCTGTAAGAACAGTGTAACGTTGCGATTTTTATGGCAATTCATTTAATGAATTTGAGTATTTTTTCAATTATTTTGAACCGGTATCTCCTATGTCGAGGGTCGAGGGAACTAAGCGACATATGACTACGTCCATTTAGCACCAGCATGTTGTCTAAGTGAACTGAAAAAATAAATTGTATTGTATACGCGAGCATAGCACATAGCACTTACGCAAATAGAAGAATTCGAAGACATTTGTGCTATTTTCGTTATTTCCTTTATTCCTTCGAAATATTGTTATCGAACCCTCACTCCTCACTTTAATACTCCAACGCTTTCCGACTGTGCCTCAAATTTGCGATGCTAATTTAATATTTAATTCAATTAGAATTATATAATATTAAATCAGACTAATAAGAAAAGAAATATGTATCATAAATATTTAAAAATATGAAAATTAGTTACTTATTATTTTAGCTATGTTTAAGGGAAGGCAGAGGGAGCCTGGGAACATAATGTGTCAAGACACTTTGTTCGAATTAAGAAACTTTCGTAACTAACTTAACTTTCCATTGACTATATAATAGCTATAGCCTAATGAAAAGTGAAATATAATTTTAAAATGTATCCCAAAATAAACTGTTGTTTTGTTTGCAACAAATCTAAGGATTGTCAGGCATTGATATCAATTTAAATATAAATTACGCCTGTCAAAATGCTAATAGCAAAATTTTGAATCTTCTAAATATGAAAAGTATAGATAGTAGTTAGAACAAAAAAAATAGATAATTTTAAAGCCCTTTTAATGTGAAATGACATAATGTATAATGTTGTGAATGTGAATTTTTGTAATTTCAATCATTATAAAGGGTGAGAAATATAAAATAGCGTTCAAGTGCGGTTCGGGATTTGGATTCAGGATTGTAGATCAACGATAAATAAAACTTATATATATAACTAAATATAACGAAGTTGACAAACTTTAGTTTGCCTACGCTATGCACTCAATTTGTATGAAATTAACTACAATTATAAATGTGTATTGCTTATTATGTAAAAATATTTTCCATTTTTCGGATTTTGTTTTGTTCTGCAGGATTTGCATTACAAATAAAGGAAATGTCACTTACTTCTTGCCAAATTTCATAATTAAAGCTCTACGGGAAATAACACACAAAATGTATAAAACACACAAAATGTATCTGTACATAAATGCTCGTATATTTTGATTACGTCGACTTAGATTTTTTTGTGCTTTCAGGATCAGTTGGTCTGAACATGATTTCAGCTTAATTTCCACGCGATCTCGAGATAAATAATCTTGAAAAACGTACAGACGTTCAATAAAGTGATCCTATAAGGTTTCCGTTTTATCTTTTTGAGGTATTGAACCATATAAACGTAAAATATTTGGAAACTGTCCAAGAGGCATGACTTCCAGTCCCTCTACAAGCATGTATGCGTGTCTCAACAATTTTCTTCCTTTAGCGTGTGAAAAAAAAGTTATATCATATGATATACATTTATTTAAAAATTTTCATAGTTATTAAATAATTATGGTTCATTTTAATTTTTATTACAGTATTAAAAACAACAGAGAAACCGAGTTATTATGTCAGCATTGATAACAACAACCTATAGAAACACCTGAAATTTAAGTATATTTGACTGGTGATAATGTTTCGTAATCTAAGAGTCAACAAATACATTTTATTATAATACACGCAGGTACTTCAACCATATTGATCAGAATGGCAACCAAAGAAGAAGAGCCTTTAAAAGAGCAGAAAGTAGAAAAGAAAAAGTCATTTATAGAAAAAATACGATACATCAAAGATAATATAACTTTAGAACCAGTTTTGATATCTTACGTAGTGCCTGGTGTTATAGCAAGGTTGGCTACCCAAAATCTTAATCTTGATAAAGCATGTCGTGTAAATTTAAAATATGGAGACAGTGTCTGCGATGCACTTATAGCAAAAGAAGGAGATAGGTATCAAGAGCAGGAACTAATGGTACAAGAGCTTATAGCTTCTATGGAAGCTTGGAAAAATATAATTTTGACTGCAATTCCCAGTTTACTTATATTATTCGTAGGAGCATGGAGTGATAGGACTGGAAAACGAAAAATATGTATCTTACTGCCGATAATTGGAGATTTACTCATGTGCTTGAGCAATATACTCAATGCGTACTATTTCTATGAAATACCAGTCCAAGTGACCATGTTCTTTGAAGCGTTCTTTCCAGCGATAACTGGAGGATGGGTTACAACATATATGGGAGCTTTTACTTACATTAGCGAAATATCAAGTGAAGAGACTCGGACATTTAGAGTTGGTATAGCTAATCTTTGTGTGACTGTTGGAAGCCCTATCGGAACGGCGCTCAGTGGTATCCTTTTAAAACATATCGGTTATTACGGTGTGTTTTCAATAAGCTCGCTATTATTTTGTTTTAGTTTACTCCACGGCTATTTTTATTTAAAAGATCCAGAACGAAAAATCCGAAATCCGAAATCTCATAAAAAAGAGGTAAGTAACAATTTAGTTGATTCGTTTCGACTATTGGTACTAGTGCTGGATGGCTGTTTGGATAAGAGAATCTAGATCTACTCCGTTCTCCTTTGTCAAAATATAACAAATATTATTTTTATCTGAATAAGAATCGAACCCAGAACGTTCATGAACATGCCAACTACGGCATAATGGCCTTAATACTCGTGATTAGTAAATATTATTAAAAAATAAACTATAAAATTTAAATTAACTGTTGTTTTAGGATGAATCTAATGTAATTGGATTTCTGAAATCGTTTTTCGATATTAAACATGTGAAAGACACTCTAACTGTAGCCTTCAAAAAAGGACCAAATAGACGTCGAACAAAATCTATTTTGATTTTAGCCTCCATTGCCTTTATTTACGGTCCAGGTTATGGTATGTAAATTTTAACTAAATATAATAATGAGAATAAATTTGTTGAAATTTTCTTAATTGATATCAAATATTCTTACAGAAAACACGACCCCTGGCAATAGCGCGTGTTCAAATCCACGTTACTAGGCTACGTTAGCTACGCTTTTAGAAAATATATAAAAATAATTTCATATATTTTCTAAAAAAGAAAGTATTTTTCTTTCCTAAGTGAGGAATAAAAGTAAAAATGTAATAATAATAAATACATTTTTTGACGGCATAACGTCATAAGTCGATGAACACACGAAAACGACTCGTCACGTTCCGCCTGAGCCGAGCGTGTAAGAGAGTGCGGAACAAAATGATAGAGAGATGCGATAGGTCTAAATTTGTGACGCATCTATCAACTCATTGTAACTTGTTCTTGTGTGTTCGATCAATTCATAAAGTATGCAAAAATAAAAATATTTAAAAGCATATGTACATAGAATTTAATTTAATATAAGATGCTAAAACAACTTTTCAGGTGAACACACTGTACGGTACCTCTTCACTCGTTACCGTTTTAACTGGGATGCGCTCAAATACAGCTTTTATAATACATTCTACAGCTGCATACACTCTCTAGGTGAGTGCAGTTTTATATACGTATGTATATTGTAGATTTTTATTAACAAATATATTTTGTTTTTGTTTGTTAGCAGTCCTAAAATGTTTAAATAATATAAATTATGAATACATTTTTCATGTGAAATATTTCTTTCAAAATGTTATAAAATAATTTAAAAATAAATAAATATTATAGAATAGTATGGGCGCAGTTGGTATTTTTTTTAATACGATGTTTGGTGTCCATTCGGAAAAAAAATGTTTTTAATTTTTTTTTATTAGTCTGGTTATATATTGCGACTTCACCCACATGATGAAAAATAAATAATTAGGAGTTGTGTATGTATGACATATGGCACATTAGGCATAAGTGTTCCAGGTAACCATAAGTAGAGTAAGATAGAACTATACGACTACTCGATAATTGATTCTGTGGTTTTGAAAATAACGTGTTCAACCAATCAAATTCTTTGTTTTACAATATAATAATTTTTATAAAAGAATTAAAAATAATATTTACTAAGTTCTCACATTTGATCCATAATATAAATAAAAAAATATAATGTCCTTAAATTTCAGGTGCCATAATTTCTATAAGCCTGTTTAGTCGAAGGTTAAAATGGGAAGACGCAACTCTTGGCCTTATATCAATCACTAGTAAGATAGTCGGAGCCCTTTGTACTGCATTTGCTAGAAATTCTTTAGAATTATATCTTGGTAAATGCTTTAAGTAATTATATATCTAACATAATAATATATAAAAGGAATCTTTATAATTCATATATTTCAAAATAGATTTGAGGACATTGTGGCGCACTAAAACAGCGTCTTGCTTTATACAATGGGCCCATTCGGGGGAATGATTTTATTTCATTTAGTCTCATTTACTCGCTCTGGTTAAGAAATCAGTACTTAAATTGGAACTGAAGTACTGATTTCAAGAAGAACTGCAGAGGTGGACCTCTTAACTGTTTTTCTGTCTACCCTGTTGTGGGGTGAATAATTGAAGATCTGTATATTTATTTATACTTGTACGTATAATAATTGTATATTTTAATAATTTTTAAGATTGTATTTCTTGAATTAAATGACTTCACTTACAAATCTTCAGTGTCTACTTAGACACTAGATTATTTCTGCTGATAGATATTCAGCCTAATAATACTACTAAATTCTTTTTCAGCTGTTGCCATTGAAATGTTTAACGCAACGTCGTTCACAGCTCTGAGGTCGATATCATCAAAAATAGTAACAAGTGATGAATTAGGTAAGGAATAACGTTGATGATGATTAAGGCCGATCGTGCTGCAGTGCGATCGTCCTTAGCCTTAAATCTAGTGTTTCAAGATTCAATCTCCTTATTCAAAGAAATATATTATATTAGCGGCCCCCACGCGGCTATGCCCGTTTGAAACAAAAGAATGTTTATTTTAGTGTTTTAAGAAAACACCGAACAGATAAAGTGATAGGATCACTTTGCCTGGCTTTATTTAGACATTAAGGCATACGTTTTTTATTTTAAGGCACAGAATCCTATAGTTGGATTAATTATTTTAGTTTGGTTATGTAATAAATAAATCCCCGGGTTAAAACATAAACCACTTCACAGATCTCTATCTATCATTGAGAAATTTCATGCACTACGTGGCTCCATGAGATGGTGACAACTTACATTGGAAAATCCTAAATCTCGAAATCGTGTTACGTTTAACTTACTCAAAATATACTCTTAATATACGTTGGGTTTATTAGAAATATTAATAAATTTTAATTCATTTCCCGGAGTGCGAACTGAACCCACAACTGTCGTGTTTAAAGTCACACACTTGTCCATACCTATATTATAAATTCGAAAGTAACTCTGTCTGTCTGTCTGTCTGTTACGCAATCAGGGCCAAACCGCTAATTCAATTGTGATAAAATACTCGTAAAGAGATACTCTAGGGTCTTCGGATGAATATAGCTTACTTCTTTTTCTCATATTTGTAATGCTGTCGATATATACTAATATATTAAAATACCTTTTAGTTTGACAGACAATTTATTCCGCCATGTTAATAACAACCGACCGTTGCGAAGCAACGGTTTGCAAAGTTTGTTTGTTATAAGAAAACGTCACCCAAAATGAGCTTAACGCATACATAGCGGGCGCCGACTCAACCTTATGAGATACATAAAAACAATGTTTTACAAAAATATTGTTCTTTAATGTTTAAAAAAATTCGCGATACATATACCATGTTTATCTATGAAAGTTGAGCAAAAGTAACCATTTTAATTAATTTACTTTATATTTATCGGGTTTTTATTGTATGTATTTTCTATAATTTGATATATCAATATCAAATTATAGAAAATACATACCTTATGAAAATGAATATAATAGTCACTTTTAGCATTTCATCTAGATTGAAATTATAGTTTACTGTGTAACATTCTAATAAATAATTAAGAAAATGTCAGTGGTTCGAAATGAATGAAGGCTAGGCCTTCGAGCGGCACAGTATGACCGACCTGAACGGGCAGATGACATTGACAGTTTTGTAAATTTTCATACGTTTTCGAACTACTGTTAATTTTGATGTAATTATTTGCTGTTTATAATTAATTTATACTTTTTTTCGGTTCTTCGCTTATTTGAGTAGTAGATTAGTTAGATTTTCATAAATTTCTTGTTGTGGCGTAAGTTGCGATTTAAGCATTTATTATTTAAGGAGAGAATTGTTGGTTATTTCATCTCGGTTGGATAGTTATCTATACCGTTGTAATACACATAATAAATTATAGTTTTAGTTTTTTGGGATTTTATTTGATATTGCTCGCAAAACTTATCATAATTAATGTAGTAAGTTATTTTTTTTTTGTGTTATTCCACACTTAGGAAAGAAAAATACTTATTTAGAAAACGTATAAAATTTCGACGTAGCTCGATTAGCTTAATAGTCAGAGCGCCTGGTCGGTTTCCAGGAGGCGCGAGTTCGAGTCCCGCTACGTTCAAATTTTTATACGTTTTCTAAATAAGGACTTTAGTTATTTCATATAGTATCTATGTACGCGCGCAAGGAAAACGTGTAAAAAGATTTTTCCCGGGTAAATCAGTAAAATTGATCACTGAAAGTCCAATAAAAATTAGTTCAGTTATTCTGGACATTGCTCGGGGAAATAGAAAGACAGACAGAGACAAAAAATATAACATTTTTATTGTATTTAAGTATTACGTAAATAACCACATGCACTTGCTAAAACATAGCACAACATATTTAATTTTAATTCTTTTTAATATTTATTTTACTTTTTAAATTAGCTTCACGCTGTATCCCGCACACAGCAGGGTAGGCAGAGGGAACCCTGTGTTAAGACACTCCGTTCCCCACTTTCTGCCGAATTCTGGAGGCATTGCGTGTTGAGTGGCAGAACTCAACGCCGCGCTTAACCTCGACACCAGAGCGAAGAAATGGAAATATAAATTTAAGTAAATATTTCATCTCCTCGAGTGGGGATCGAACCCACAACCGGTCGGTTTTGCAGTCACACCTCGTGCCGCTGCGCCACGACCGGCCTCAATTTATTACTTTGATAATAATAATGTAGCTGGTTTTGTTTAGTTTTTTTCATTAATATTTTTATATGATTACGTTTACTTATATTTTTTTTCATTTAAATTAGATATTTTCAAAAACAATTTTATAAATATATCTAATAAGCATTCGTATAGTTCAAGCGGGCAAAGCCGCGTCCGGGTCCGCTAGTAATAAAATAAATCCCTAAATATGTTAACAAAAGCTTGCCAGAATCTAATAGTGTAAATAAACCACATTTAAATCAGTTAAGCTGTTTGGAAATTCACGATTACGGCGACGAACGGACGAATGGACGAATAGATACACAGACGAACATACAAAATTTTAAAAATCATTATTAGTACCCAAGTAGTAATAACATTCTTTCTTGTATATCTTCCATGTACAGACACCGAACCGTTACAATTTTATTATAAGTATAGATTTAAATGATTTTAGTTTTCACGTTCTTATGCGCGCTGAAACAAAGCGCGACATAAAATTTTGTACTAAAGGTGCAACATTTCAAATGCGTTATTATTCGCTTGATCACAGTTTATGAATATGTCTAACTACCGCACTCATAGACGTCAATTACCGTATCGTAGTCGTTTAAGTGCCGTTAGATAAATAATAATTATTTATTTTAAAAATAAATAAGGAAGAGCCAGGTACTTATCTACTGCACTATTACGCTATACTACTATTATTACTATTACTATTATTATGTTAAGTGGCAGAACTCAACGCCGCGCTTTGCCTTGATACCAGAGCGAAGAAATGGAAACATAAATTTAAGTAAATATTTCATCTCCTCGAACCCAGAACCAGTCGGTTTTACAGTCACACTTTGTGTCGCTGCGCTACGAGTGGCCTCGGTACACTGGCATTCATATACCTAATGATATTAATATATATATATATACCATTGTGGCATGTGGCGTTTAGTTTCGCCACTCAAGCCGTAATGTCTCGAATCTCAAGGAGAACGAAGAAGGCTGCTAAAGATAACGATATTACTTACAGGTAAAATGATATCAGTACTTAATTTGATGGAAGTCCTAACATATATGGTGTTCGGCCCTACATATTCCTGGATATACATGATGACGTTGAAATTTGATGCCGGTGCCATTTATTACTGTAGCACTGTCCTGAATATACCAGCGGTTTTGATCTTGATGTATGTATTTTACTTATTGCCAAATTATGTTTGGTAATGTTTTTTTGATTTTATTTATTTGAGCATTTCATTTTATGATTAAATAAAATGACATTATTTTTTTTTTATTTGTACCATTTTCTGAATTTGACGGAAAATGAGGTATGAAAATGAAAGTGGACGAATTATTTAAACACTAGGTTCCTCAGTTCCTAATGCCTTCTCTGCTATGTGGGGGATACAGCATGAAGCTAAAAATTGAGGTTCTTAATTTAACTCATCCTCAGACATGCTAGGTACAGGATAGCTTAGCGAATCAGATATATTTGAACCCAAAGTTATCTTTGTCCTTGTTGATAGCGATTTACTCCTACATTACACGTTAAATTATATCATAATTATACAAATATAAATACAAATTTACTCATCTACATAAATTATAAGTAATTATATATTAATTTGTTGCAGATGGCTGTACATACAAGCTAAAAAGGAATCTGAAGGAAGGAGGGAAGAAATCAAAAATCACGATGACAAGGTATCGATAAGCGAAGAAATAGATAATAAATTTACTGAAGAAAAATCAATAGAACTAATAGTCAGCATGTAGTGGAATAAAATATTTATTCAAAGTGACTTTTTTTAATACTTATAGACAAATAAGAGAGATGTGAACGAAATTATAAGCCTAACTTTATTAGTGACTCCCAAATAAATGCACAGATTGATTACATTTTGACAAAATTACTTTATATCTAGCACAAAAAAACCATATTAATAGGGTTATTTTGTTCTGGTTTTAAAAATCTAGTGAAAAATAAATAATATAGATAGACACCAAGATTCAGAATGGTTACTCTTTTAAGGTGTAAATAAACACTTTTAATTTATTCATAAATAGAATTGATTTGAAACCGAATCGAAAATGCAATAAATTTGAACATCGATCAACTTTAGATGAATGTCAAAAAAAGGCATATATTTAGATTTTATTTTAAACTAAACACTTTAAAGAAAAACAGTTCTAGTAAATTGACGTTATTTTGGATAGTAGATAAATCATTATTTATTAATAATTATCGGCTAATTTTAATTATCTTTATATTTTTATTTCACACTTTTGTCACGTGTACCATATCGTAACTATATATCCGGTTTGTTATTTTTATCTCTTAAAACTTTAAGCTAAAATATATAAAATAAGTAATAAGAATTCCCAATCTTATGACTAGTAATAGTATATACATGATATACGAGTAGGGTAATAATATAATACTAGTTTGTCTGTGCCTATCAAAATAATACAGTATTTGGAATAAGATGCGTAAACTCATTTAAACTTCTTTACTTATTATTTAAAGTCTGTTCTGTTCTTAAGCGTTCTTGTTCATCCTGAACATGCCAAAGTCACGTTGTATGAAGGATATAAAGCAAAATTATTAAATTTTTAAACAATATTGATATCAAATATGATAAAAAAAATATGTTTCAGATATCAAAATATGACGATGGCTATTTGTGACACTGCATAAATACTCTACGCATTTTTGAACTAGATGTGAACAGTGGTTTTGTTTGTATTTTGAATAAATTTAATAAATTCAAACTATGCAAACAAATACGATATGAATTATATATTTAACGAATAGAAGAGATTTTTTATCCTACCACTGTACGCTGTATTCAATGCAGAAATTCGAGATCGAGATTAGAATCATTCACTATTATCTCAAACTATTAAATCATAGCATAATCATCACTGTCCTAAGTATCTTACATTGTTACTTGACGCGTTAAGCAAATTGTATTCAATATAAATAATTAAATATTATTTTAAAAGATTCCAAAATGAAATCGATAAAATAATAGTGTATTAATTTAGTATACATAATATAGTAAATAAATTTTCAGTCTGGTATGTTACAAAACTGAAAGGATTTTATTTATTAACGAGTAAATCTTATCTGCGATATAGATTATTAAAAGTATTTTAAATGATCGTATCTCCAAGGATAAATTCAAATTACATTATTAAATGTGTTCAGTCACTTATTAGACATGTCTGCTGACAAAAACTACCGAGCTGAAGAAGAACAACCGCTAAAAAATGATATTCAAAAGAAAGATGAAAATTTTCATAATAAAACATTTTTAGAAAAATTACGGTATGTTAAATCGAATATAACTGTAGAACCGGTGCTGGCTGGTTATATTATACCATCGATGCTGGCAAGCATAGCTATACAAAATCTCAATTTAGATAAAGCATGCAGAGTTAAACTCAACTACAGTGATGCCATTTGTGATGCTGTTATTAGACGGGAAGGAAACTTAACATACTATGAAGGTGAAGTGCAAAAAGTGATATCTTCCATAGAAGCATGGAAAAGTTTGGTGCGTACAGCATTACCTACAATACTCGTTATTTTTATGGGTGCTTGGAGTGATAGAACGGGTAACAGAAAACTGAGCATATTACTACCAATATGTGGAGAATTTTTTGTATGTGTCAGTAATATTCTTAGCACATATTTCTTTTATGAAATTCCAATCGAAGTTACTATGTTTTTTGAAGCTTTATTCCCAGCTTTAACTGGGGGGTGGGTCATGATATGTTTGGGAGTTTTTAGTTACACTAGTGACATTACTGATGAAAAATCAAGAACGTTCCGAATCGGCCTCGTCAATTTGTGTATGACAGCTGGAGTGCCGATAGGTACAGCACTTAGTGGAATATTACTTAAGTTATGGGGCTACTATGGAATATTTTTCCTTGCCGGCTCCATTTACTTGGTCACGTTTGCTTATGGATTTGTAATGTTAAAAACAAAAACAAAACCAGGGACAGATAACAACGATAAGGTGAGAAAAAAATATTAATTATTTTTCTATTAAAAAATAATATTTATTTTATTGTTGATTTTCACGCAGTAATTATTAACAAACTGGTATTCTAGTAACTAGATTTGTTAATTTAAAGTCTATATTTTAAATTTGAAACGTTACCCCCAACGGAGTTTAAACATAAAGCCATTTGTACCTCATATATTAATAACTTTTAAAAAATATATAGATAGACTTAAAGTGAAGAAACCTTTCACGATGCCCGTCGTCTCAAGTAAATAAAACTGCCTTTGGCATTCGGTTTTTAATGCAATAGCCCAAACCTTCTTGAAATATAAGTGAAAGGTTTTTACTGCTAAGTTTTGACCATATTAATTATTATTTTCTTTTGTGTTTCAGACTGAACCATTGACTTGCTTAGATTTAGTAACATTAGTGAAGGAGACTGTACAAGTTGCTTTTAAGAAAAGAGATTTCAATTTACGAAAGAAAATTATCATCACTCTGACTATTGTAGGAATTGTATATGGTCCAGACCATGGTATTATTATTGTTTTATTTCGCATGCTTTTATTGACTTTGCCTCTATCCATGTAAAAATATTTTGCAATGCAAATTTAATCTACTTTTGTCGTCCGATTCGCTTAGCCGTTCAGAAACAAAGAGCCGAAGAAAAAAAGATACTTTATGCGTGTCTTTTTAGTTTGTTTCTTTTATATGACATACCTTCCTCAGTACGCAAATATCTAGTGGCATCTAGTGGGATAGGCGTTGCTTTTCATAAGTAACATTTTTATTAATGTATTTAATAAGTATGAAAGTTCTCTTAAATATGTCATCATCATCCCATTACTTACTTGACTTATTGTCCTATTGTCGTATGAGCCCTAAGTAGGGAGGGTCTCCAGAGGGTATCCAGAGTGCTCCGCCATTGAGCTCTGCTTTGGCCAATCCGTTTTGCCTCAGACCACGTCAGCCCAATTGCCTTCAGTTCCACTGCCGCGGAACGCATCTTCGTGTACTTAGAACGGCCATGTTTCCTTTTCCCTTCTTATGTCCATTTCAGGACTTGTCTTGGAAAATGATCGAATGTTCTAAGTGTGTCCAATCCAAGATTACTTGCGGTGCTTTATTTGGAGTTGGTTTTACCTATCAAATAAATTTTTTTACAATCTCATATTTGGAAGCGTTTTGTTTATATCTTGTTCGAAAGAATGGATTTTTAAAATAACATTTTTTTTACGCCTATCACAGGAACCTAATAGATTCTTGTGATTAATTTAAGACACCCTGTAAACATTTTCTGACGGATTCTGTTATGAGAGTTGAACTCACAACCTGTCGAGTTTATAGTAGCACACTACCTACCTATTTCAATTATTTTCATTTTGCATTGTCTTGGCGCATTAAATGTGTACATAATTATCTACTAAATTCTACGAATGTATTTAAATGTCACACATAATTTTATTAAGTAACAACATGCATTGTTTGTTGCAAATCTTAGACCTAAATTTTATGCTATCCAAAATTAGACCTAAAGGGATAATGTTAAAATACATTTTTGTTGCAGCTGAGAGGATTATCTTATACATGTTTTTAAGATATCGACTGAAATGGGACGCTTTGAAATTCAGCATCTACTCTACTTACAATATTATCGCGCATTCACTAGGTGAGTATACGAGTGCGATAATACCGCATAAAAGTAATATAGTTAGGATGATTTAGTGTTTCTAAAGCAAATTGTATTTTACGTTGGTTTATATTATTCCTTTTTTCGTTTAAATATTTGGATCTTTAGACAAGTAATAGTTTTTGTAGTTGTACCTTTTGTTCCTCTATAGCGGGGGAACCTAGTACGTTTTCCATCCGAATTCAAGACACTACGTTGAAAGGCGGATGTCAATCTTACACTGTGTCTTCCCGAGTGGGAAATGAAATGGGGATGGGGATAACGAGCCCACAGCTATCGATTATGCAGTCAGACACTGTCTCATCGCCATGACAGCTTCAACTGAAAATATTAATTTAAAAAGAGTAATGATATATTAGCAACACTGTTAATTTCAATATTTCTCAAAGTGCTAATAAAACTCAGAAACACTGCGTTTATCCCATTACAATTCTTATATTAGATTTTTTTTAATATAAAAAATCTAATTAAATACATTTTACTGGCTTACAATTAAGTATTTGAGAAACAATATATATTTTGATTATTTTCAACATAATTTACAAGAAGATACAGCAATTTCACAATTTTCCAGAGAATCTTATATCAAGACAATGAGACATACAGTGGTGGAATTCAAGACCTCGAACCCACAACCGCCGTGTTAAGTCACACTCTGATGGCACAATGTCATACAAAATATATTTATTTTTCTATATAATTTGTATATATAATTTATTTTTCAGGAGCATTATTTTCGATAACCGTATTTAGTAAATATTTGGGATTCCACGACTCAATACTTTGCCTTATATCAGTGGGGAGCAAGTTTATTGGTTCTATCTACCTCACAACAGTTAAAACTGACTTAGGAATGTTTATGGGTAAATAAATAACCTTTTATTTGCTTATTTAGAAAACGACCCTAGGACGGTTTCTAAGAAGCGTGGGTTCCAATCTCGTTACGCAAAGTTTTTTATACGTTTTCTAAATATTTTTTTTTTTTTAAAAAACATTATATTGTATTTATCAGCTAAGACATGGTTCTTTTGATGGCATAACTCTACGCCACACTTAACAGACAAAATCACAAAACAGTGGAACAGAGGCCACTGCGCCACGATGACCTAAGATGAAAATAATTTTTAAATAATTAAAATAAATCAGCTTCGCGCTGTATCCCGCACACTGCTTGTCCTCGACACCAGAACGAAGAAATGGAAATATTAATTTAAGTAAATATTTCATCTCCTCGAGTGGGAATCGAACCCACAACCAGTCGGTTTTACAGTCACAGTTTGTGCCCCTGTGCCACGACTGGCTCTTATATATAGTTTAAAGAGCCATGTAGAATTCCACTATGAAATATAATTATTCTTTGTCAACATTGGTTTGAATTGGTTAAAAAAATCATAGACTGTTTGCAATTTAATTTTACACTAGCAGCACCAGACATAATGAAATTAATTGTATAATATGTATACATATACATAATATGAGGCCGGTCATGGCGCAGCGGCACGAAGTGTGACTGCAAAACCGACTGGTTGTGGATTCGATCCCTACTCGAGGAGATGAAATATTTACTTAAATTTATATGTCCATTTCTTCGCTCTGGTGTCGAGGTTAAGCGCGGCGTTGAGTTCTTCCACTCAACACGCAATGCCTCCAGAATTCGGCAGAGTGGGGAACGGAGTGTCTTAACTCCAGGTTCCCTCTGCCTACCCTGCTGTGTGCGGGATACAGCGTGAAGCTAATTTAAATTTTAATTTATATACATAATATCTCTATTGTTAAAATTAAAATAGACCGAAAATATATGAAAATCGCAATATTAAGTAACTTCTGTTTTATATTTTTGTATATTGTATTGGAAGTATCCTGTTCCATAATATAAAAAGTAATGATTTTTTCTTCTTCCAGTACCCGTCGTTGAAATTCTAAACGCGACGACATTCACGTCCCTGAGGTCATTGGCATCCAAGTTGGTTCTCTCCGAAGAAATGGGTAGACGCACTTTTATTTTATATTATTGTAGAAAATACTATTAAAAATACTATGAAATAAAAATTCGACGGAAAGTCACAAATGGAAGTGTCTCAGCACTAGGTTCCCAGGTTCCTCCTTTGTGCATACATCGTGAAGCTAATAAAAATGCTACTATTCTTTATTTGACTTATAGTAAATAGTATTTTGTAGGTGTACAATATACACGTATTTGAAATACTCGTACATATAATTTAACGCAAATGTATACAACATTTCACTTTGTTATTTAGATTATTTGTAGTATTATTTCAAATCTGATTGACTGTGTTTTTTGTGGTGGAGGAGCAAGAAGATGATTAGATTTCAAGTAGTCTTTTAGAACAAAAATATTTTTACAAACCTAATTGCAAAAATATATTAAATGCAAAAGCATTTTATAATACGATTTCTGTATGTAACTGATGCGTTTAAGTATATATTAATATAATCCTAATGAATATTATTACCTATTTTTTATAATTACCTACTCAATATTCCATTTATTTGATTTTATCAACCTTAAAAAAATATGAAAATTCTTTTTCTAGGAAAAATGAACTCCCTCTTCAGTCTGGTAGAGACGCTGTCTGCTCTTGTATTCGATCCCACGTACTCCGCAATGTACTCAAAGACCGTATCCACATTTACTGGTGCTGTCTTCGTTTTTACTGCTTGTGTTTTGGTTCCAGCGATTATTATGTTGTTGTAAGTATTTCATTAACTGATGGTGAGTTTAAAATTTATTTATAAAAAATCATTTATTCCTGCCTCCAAAAACAGCGTCGTAGCACTGCAATGCCGAGGCCTCTCTAGCACCACCTTTAGCATATTGTTATACTGAATACGCAGAACATTGCATGGGCAGAGCATATGTTTTAATATATAATGTATTTAAAACTTATTTTTTGAGCTACCTGTTCAAGCTATTCATAAACCATTTATAACCTACCTACTTAGTCATGGACTATACTTGGTTAGTTATAGAACTAAGCTAGTGTTCTCTTTTTTCCTCTAGAATTTGAGATATTTCATGATGAATGGTGGAACTTAGTGTCATCAATTTTTATTCATTTTCACGAGTAGAAATTGAATCCATAAAAATCGTGTTTACAGTTAGAAACTGTTCTATAGTTCCAAAACAGCATATACAACGTATAGATTAATATTTTCTTGTATAACATAGAATATATATTTTTCCCAGGTGGATTTTTATACAATATCGTCGTGAAATTAAAGTTAGCAAACAAGATGCTGCTAAGGAGGAGATAGCGTTCGAAACTGTACAGACTTCAGAATAATTCACATTTTGCCAGCCAACTCATGTTACTTTGGAAAGAATGTGTTTTAATTTAAAGTAAATTACTATAATATTTATATGAAAATTAAATTATATAATTTTAGCTGTTTTTTTTATTATTGAACCTTTCTTATTTTTAAATAAATTCCCTTTACGCTGTATCCCGCACACATCAGGGTAAAATTCTTAAAGGCATTATGTGTCTAGTGGCGGAACTTAACGCCGCGCTTTGTTTTTATACCAGAGCAAAAAAAATATATATATATTTGATTTCCTCTAGTGAGGTGGTTCACACAAGGGGGGACCTACGACCAGTCGCGTTTAGAGTCATACAGTTCTGCCCCAGTGAATATGAGTACAATATAAAATGGTAATAGTTTAAAAAGCCTTCCTAGCAGTTCAGTCTAATTAGAAATAAATGACGAGACATTAGATTCTACCACCAGAGACACAATGTTAGATATATGCACAATAGACGTAAATTGAATAATAAACTGCATTATTACTAAAAGCGAATAAAAGCGGCGATGGCAGAAATCACAAAATCCTGTAACTCAATCTAGAAGATACAACATTCACAAATCTTGTTGGTATCACAACGTTTAACTCATTGGAATTTATTTTAACTTGGGATAAGTTACAGTCAGTCAATCAGTTCATATATGTATAATAAACCAATTAATAAAAATAAATAGAAGGTAAAATCAGCTTCACGCTGTATCCCGCACACAGCAGGGTAGGCAGAGGGAACTCCGTTCCCCGCTTTCTGCCGAATTCAGGAGGCATTGCATGTTGAATGGCAGAACTCAACGCCGCGCTTAACCTCGACACCAGAGCGAAGAAATGGAAATATAAATTTAAGTAAATATTTCATCTCCTCGAGTGGGGATCGAACCCACAACCAGTCGATTTTACAATCACACTTACCCCTGCGCCTCTGGACTGGCCTGAATATGTTTCATTATAATAATCTTAATTGACGTTTGATTTATAATTCTTAATACGTAATTTAAGCGTCATAAAAGTATGGGGATTCTTCTAGAAAGTTACAATAAAGTACGTGTGTACTTAAAGGTTAAACATGTAAAATAAATAAGGCTATCACTTTATCATACTAGTTGTGCAGCAACTACATTGGGACTGCGTCTGACAACATACATGACGATTGTGAGTTCGAATCCTAATCCAAGAGGAAACAATTATTTTCAGTATTTCGCTCTGACATAACAAAACGCGGCGTGATGGATGGACTTCACTATTCAAAACACAATGTCTCAAATTCGTGTGAAAAACGGAGTGTTCTGATACTAGGTTCTTCCAGCCTATCCTGCTTTTGCAGAATACACGTAGCTTTAAATAACTAGCCTTTATTTATTAAATAACACAAATCAAAATTGTGTGTTTGTTGATTTTTTTTTTGTATTTATAATATCCTCTCAGAGAGACGTTTATATTTAAAGAAAATGGAAAAAATATACCCACGCTAATTACACCTACATAGACTTATTTTACTAACTATAAAATAAGCAAACAAGTAGGTATTAACATTTATTTAGAAGCAAACCGCCGACCTGTTTCCATGCGCATTGTATTTCTGATAGCACCAAACACTAAAGAAACAATACGAACATTTTATCATAATACAAATATAAAGGAACATTCAAGATTATATAAATTACAATCCCACATTTATTGTTATCAGCAAAATAGTAGCTTTATGTATGTAATAAGTAAATAATAATTAGTTAAATGTTAAAATAAATGATAAATGACATTCACAGCGTGTTCCATTTTCGTCACATCACAAAAGCACATGAAATATGACCCATTCACGTTTAATATCACTGAATCATTTGAATCTCGTAAACGTTTGTCATTGTTAGCAATAATATAGTACAGTTTAGTGTGATTTAGTTACAACAGAAATTAAATTGTACATATTTCTGTATACCATTAAATTATCTGATTATGATAATATTATGGATCTGTTTTTTTTTGCAAAGTAGGGTAGACAGAGAAAACCTATTGCTAAGAAACTCCGCTCTCCGTTTTACATCTGAATTGAAGAAAGTGCGTGATGAGATGTAGATGGAACAAAGTAGACCGTACAAAGTACTCTCAAATTTATTCTAAATAAAGCAATATTTTAAAATACAATAAAACATTACCACCTTGTTTATTCTGATTATTAACTAAGCATTATCTATATATGATGTGGACATAATACCCAAATATGCTGCAAAGATACAAGTCCTTCCTTGTAGCTAGTACGTTAAACACGGTAGCGGTAATATAATAAGACGATACTATCACTTGTTCGTCATATCAACATAAGTCATTTAATATCGCAATTATCTAAGTGCAATGTAAAGAGAAGAAAGCACATTCGTAAATATAGCGACACCTAGTTAACTTTTATTGCAAAATATAATTGTTTTTCTTATATTCATCTAGAGGGACGAGCAAATGGAGATAGATTGTCTCGGTAATAGATAATTCATTACCGTTTAGTTTATCTAAGGCACGTAAGCTCAATAAGTTAGCAATTATGTCAACCAATGCGGATACCACAAGCCCAGAAGCACAACCGTTAAAAAATGAGAAAATTAATAAAAAAGATGAATTTGAAAAGAAAAGTTTTTTACAAAA
The DNA here is from genome assembly GCA_013421005.1 of Heliconius erato x Heliconius himera. Taxonomy (NCBI): domain Eukaryota; kingdom Metazoa; phylum Arthropoda; class Insecta; order Lepidoptera; family Nymphalidae; genus Heliconius; species Heliconius erato x Heliconius himera. Next base: position 101,994 of record JAATLQ010038564.1, on the reverse strand, counting down.
ATTATGGTACGTAAAAAATAACATAACAGTAGAGCCAATTATGGCTGGCCTAATCATATCCTCGATGTTGGCAAGGCTTGTAGTACAGAATCTCAATTTGGATAAGGCCTGTAGAGTGAAACTTAATTATTCTGAAGAAATATGTGACAACTTGATCAAGCAAAAGAAAAGCAATTTAACTCTCTACGAAGGTGAAGTGCAGAAAATCATATCATCTATTGAAGCTTGGAAAAGCATAATACAAACTGCGATACCTATAGTCCTCGTGATAATAATGGGTGCCTGGAGTGATAGGACGGGAAACAGAAAATATTGCATATTGATACCTATATGCGGAGAAGTTCTAGTATGCGTCAGTAACATCGTCAGTACATTTTTCTTTTATGAAATTCCAATAGAGGTAACCATGTTTCTAGAAGCGTTCTTCCCAGCAATCACTGGTGGATGGGTTATGGTTTTTTTAGGTGTTTTTAGCTATGTTAGTGACATAACAGATGAAGAATCAAGAACTTTTCGAATAGGTTTGGTTAATTTGTGTCTAACAAGTGGAATACTTCTGGGGACAGCGTTGAGTGGAATTTTGCTTAAAATTTTAGGTTACTATGGTATTTTTACTCTATCAGGAACTATTTACTTATTAACATTATGCTATGGATACATTTATTTGAAGGCGATTACGAAACCGGGAGTAGAAAATTCTGATCAGGTAATTTATTCATATTATTTTGATAGAAAATAAAATATAGGTATATAAAAATTGTGTAAAAGATAACAAAAACAGACTAAATGTCAACAGAGAATTAATTGAAATCTAATAAAAACAAATGAACTCTTGCCTTTTATAAAATAAAATCTATATGTATATTCAGTAAGATGATAGCTTATTTGCAATATGTAGAATATGGCATACATTTCCTCTTGTGTATTTGCATTGATATCTTATGTTCTTCTATTTATTTATATTTATTTATTTAAGATAAAACTTGATATTTATGAAATAACTATTGTTACATATGGTTGTCAGCGGTACTCACCACGGTTGTGGGTTCAGCTCCCACTCAGGGGAATGAACTCTTGTAACAAGACAAAGCGGAGTGTTAAGTGCCGTCACTCGATACGGAATATCTCAAAAATTAGGTCGAACATGGGAAACGGAGTCTCTTAGACGCTTCTATCTATGTGTGGCTGTTTTTTTAATTGCTTGTGACCGCTCGCGAATATCCCGTCTCGCAATTTTTTTCCGTTTATGTAAAAATTTCGATCCCACATACTAAATTACAGCATTGTCTGACAATCACTCAGTAACGGTAAATTTTAACACATACACAGAGATTACACTATATGGACTCTCAATATTAAAGTGAGGAACGGAGTGTTAAGATACTCCGTTCCCCATTTTCAACCTTTGCACCATCCGTGTATCCCACAATACAGAGAAATTGAAATTGAAAAAAAAGTTAATTTTATGCTAGGCCGCCTATAAGGCTTAAAATATAAGCGATTGCAAACATTTTCCATGTATATATAGTAGTGGATCTCGCCACTTCCATTAGTCAATCCACAAATGATAAAAAAAAAACTCTTTGGCGGACAACGCTTTAGACTAGGTTAGACTATACTAATAGAAATCACGAAAAAATGTTGTTACTCAGAGTGATTGGTAGATCGATAGACAAACTGACACAGGTGATAGAGGATGATATTTCCAACTATTTTTATTGACATTGCATGGTTCGAAATTTAACCGTTTTCAAGATATTGGCCATTCAAAAAAAATGATTTAATACCATATGTGTGCAATAAAATTTTGCATGTTTTTCCATCGAATATTGATATTTTTGTATTCTCTGATGTATGCCCCATTTAATCACGTAACTTGATGGTCCCTGAGTGTTGTAGTTTTTGGTATTGGGTGACAAAATTTGGAAACATAAAAAAAATCTTATATGATGTAATTTGAAATGGATGTTTTCAAAATTTTATTTATAAAACAATTTTTTCAAAAACAGTCTTACTTTGTCCTGTTTCAATTGGTACTAAATAAGTGTTATTCTATTTTTTTTATATACTAATTTCCTTTCAATTTAATGGAATTCGTTTAAAACCACGTATTACACGTGTAATAATAATAATATATTCTAATCTATATATATAAAAGAACATGTACCTGACTGACTGAGGTAAGACGCAAGCACAGCCGTAACCGCTGATAGTAGAAACGTGAAATTTGGACAGATGTTTATTTTCATAATCTGGACATCCACTAAGAAGAGATTTTAAAAAATTTAAACCCTAAAGGGATGAAATAGGGGTTGAAAGTTGGATGAAAAAAAAATTAAATCGGCACCGATTTTAATAAAATTTTAAATTCAGACTCTTTAAAATATTTAATTGAACACGTGTTTCATTGTTTTTTAGAATTCACCCCCTAAAGGTTCAAATGAGGGGTTGAAAGTTTATATGGAAAAATCTTTAAATCGCCACCAATTTTTATAAAAAATTAAATTCAGACTGTTAAAAATATTTTATTGAACACGTGTTTCGTGGTTTTTTTTAGAATTCACTCCTAAGGGTGCAAATAAGCGACCGAAGCCGCTCGCGCCCACTAGTATTTCTATAAACTTGTAGTTTCGATTTTTGATTATTTGCATTTCACTCACCAAAAGTGGTAGATGGATCTTGATATTCTAAAGAAAATAATAAATAAAAACTCTAGGTGTAATAAATTCAAAGTTATTGAACTGAAGTTACTGAAATTTTTGTGTACAAACAAGCAAACAGTCAGACAAATAATTTAAAAATCATAGAATCGTGTTCCACCTCTATGTATCTCATTTTATATTACCCTAAGTATTTTTTTCGTAAAATAATTTACAGTTTATTAATAATTTACAGGTTTTTACTATTAATATGTATACTATATAGTATACATATTATTAACAACGGAACTGTGCTTAAGAGTAGTGTAAAGTATGTTTTAGCATCGTTAGCAATTTAGTTGTATCCCACACATACGCAGAAGGAATCTGAGAATCTAGTGTTAAGACACTCCGTTTCTAATGAAACATTTCTGTTCAGCACTTTCTGCCAATTTCTCTAGGCATTGCTTTTTGTCGGTCGAAACTCAACGCCTCACTTTGCCTCCTTATCAGGGCGAGGAATTAAATATATTAAATATTTCATTCCTCCGAGTGGGAATTGAACCTACGATCGTCGCGTTTATAGTCACACGCTTGTGAACTTGCGCCACTATGACGGAATTATAAATTAAATATAAATTAAGTATATTTTTTAAATATTTTCTTAGTATACCATGTTTTTTGTCGTTTCAGAAAGGTCTAACAGTCTTAGATCTACCAACATTAGTAAAAGAAACAACTCAAGTTGCTTTTAAACCTAGAGAAGGAGATTTACGAAAAAAGATAATTTTAACACTTTGTGTTGTAGCAATAATATATGGGCCGAATCACGGTGAGTATAAATAAGGTATAGCATAAATAAATTTTATTATAAGTTTTTTTTTAGCTTTACGCAGTATTCCGCATACTTATAGGTTAGGCAAAGGCTTAGTGTCTCACTCACATAGTGATAAATTATATCGTTCTGCGTTTTCCACCGAATTTTTAAGATATTGCGTGTTGACTGGCGGAATTTAACGCTGCGTTTTATCTTATTACCAAAGTGAGGAAACGAAAACATTAAATAAATCATTCCCGCAACATTATTTTATGTTTCAAACAAAACAAAGTCATCTTTCTTTTTTTATCTCCCTCATATTTTTATTCTTTTTTTCTTTCTATTTCTTTTATTTCGGTTTTTGCTAAAGCCTCTCTTCCCTTTACCACATACCCCTATCGCAGCACCCTTTATACAATCCCTAAGGTTCTGCCAGCATAACTCAATATTTCCATTTCCAGATTCACTGCTGTCTAGCTTTTAGGAAACTCTTTCCTTGTGTTTTGTGTGTTTTTATAAATATACGTATTATAAATATACGTGTTTTTATAAATATACGTATATAAGAGTGCCTTATGACTATGACCTTTGCCTATCTTACACTATATTATAGATAAAAAAAACACAGAAAAATAAAACATTAAAAGTAAATAAGTCAATAAATTAAATTATATAAAGATAAGTTTAATATTTTTTTGACAGCTGACAGACTAGTAACATACCTATTTGTAAGGTATCGCCTTCAATGGGACGCTTTGAAATTCAGCATCTATTCTACTTACAGTACTATTATGCACTCTATTGGTAAGTATTTACATTTAAGAATACCTTTCTATAATTCAGCGAGATATTTGAGACCAGCCGTGCATCAGGGACACAAGCATGTAACTGTAATCGCGACAGGCTGTGGATTCGATTCCCACTCCAGCAAATTAAATATTTAATATTTTATTTTTATTTTCTCATTGTGGTAACGAAACAAAACCCGGCGAAGAGTTCCGCAACTCTACATATAATGCTTCCATAATTCGACTTCCCAAATTCCCTCTGCCTACCCTTCTATCTGAGGGTATCACCTTGTAGGTGAACTTAAAAAATGAGAGAATATATATAATTAATAAATAAAAATTTAATTGAAAAACTGGAGGCTTTAAGGTTTGTTATATAAATATCTCCTAAAGACACCATCGTGCCACGGTGGGGCATCTAATTGTAAAAACGAATGGTTATGGTTAAGGTTTCGATCGCCCAAAGAAGAATGATTATATAAAATTTCATTTAATTTTACCTCTCTGACTAGACTGAGCACGGCGTTAAGTTCCACCGCTTAACACACATAGTCTCCAACTTGGGCGGACTTTGCAAAACTGACTATCTGACTATCTTGACACTATCTTGAAAATAAAAATTGCATATTTAAAATTCATTTAAGATCGTTATTCTAGTATTCATCATATTTTCCAGGGGCTTTATTCTCCATTAGCGTGTTCAGCAAACACTTGGGCTTCCACGACTCAATGCTCTGCCTCATCTCAATAGCGAGCAAGCTCGTCGGGTCTGTCTTCCTCGCTTACGTTCAAACTGATTTTCAAATGTTTATGGGTAATGTTTATTTATATTATATAAGAAATTCTTCGAGATTGAGACACAACGCGTAAGACTTAAAAACTAGACTTAGGAAAAATAGAATTTTAAATTATACTTCTTTAAATTTTCGTCCAAAATGCAGCAGTGAAAACAAATTTATTACGCCCTTTTTGAGAGTATCGTCAACAATAGCACAGACAAATACAAATATTCTAAAGCCATTTTTTTTTGGTTCTATTACATTGTTGAATGTTATTCTTAACATTTTTTCTTATACATGTATGCAGACACTTATCCCTTATGTTTTTATTATAAGTTTTGTTATCTATACTATTATACAAGCTATAAAGTTTATATATATTGTATCGTATTTTATATATAATCTAGTCTGGATTTAGGAGCAGAAATGTATGTAAAATTTGAGAAAATACTAAAGTAAATACTTTCAAAGAGATGCGTCAGGAGAGAAGGCTTAATATGTTTTTTATGAACTAACTAACAATTTAAGTATTAGTATAGAAAAATATTTAATAAAAAATATTTAAATTTTATGCACAAGAACTTGTTTTAATATTAAATATACTTTGCATTTTTGATCCTACTTTTCTCGTACTATTGCATATAATAGACACAACTTTATAAACTTTAATTCTATACATTTCAAACTAACAATTAACATTCAGACATGTACCTTTGCTATGATATAGATAAATAATGAATTCTTTCTCGTACTTCCAGTGCCCGTCGTTGAAATTCTGAACGCGACAACGTTCACGTCCCTCAGGTCACTGGCATCCAAGTTGGTCCTCTCCGAAGAAATCGGTAGACGCACTTTCGTTTTATTTTCTGTGTTATTTTGTATATTTTACAGACAAATTCCGTTTTCCTACTTCAATTTCAAACGCTATCGTATAATCGATACGAATACCGATTACAATTAAGGCTAGTCGTGGCGCAGGGGTCACAAATGTGTACGATACACATGACTGTAAGCGCGACTGGTTGAAGGTTCGATCCCCACTCGGGAAAATGAAATATTTGTCTTAATTTATTTTCATTTCTTCGCTCTGGTTTCGAGACAAAGCGCAGCGTTGAGTTCCGCCACTCAACACGCAGTGCCTCGGGAATCTGGTTGAAAGTGGAGAGCGGAGTGTCTTACACTAAGTTTCTTCTGCCTATCCTGCTGTGTACGGAATATAGCGTGAAGCTGATTTGATCTGATTTAATGTGATTTGAGTACCAATAAACATAAGAATATGCAATTTTTAGGAACCTGGGAACCTAGCCTTAAGACACCTGGTTCCGAAACGAAAATTATTTTCTTTTTATTCATGTGATATAATAAAGCGCGAATAACAGATAATGTCTCTAAAATAGGCGAAATTTGTAATTTTCTCTGTGTATCGGTTGTGCGAGAAGATTTTAAAATTAATAACTTTTTTTAGTATTACTATCTATTATAAAAAAATCGACAATCGTCGCGTTTACAGTTAGATTCTTTACCGATGAGCCACGACGGTATTGCTTATAATTATTACTCGATAAAGGATTCGGTCACGACATTTCCAAACATTTGTCAAATTTCCCCACTTCACAAGTAAATTTCTACTTGAGTACTAAAAAAATTGAAGTTTTATTTAAATTGAGTATTATAACAACTTACTATGAATACTTATTTAGAAATACGTATAAAAATTTGAACGTAGCGGGATTCGAACCCGCGCCTCCCGGAAACCGAGTACCGCTACGTTCAAATTTTTGTACGTTTTCTAAATAAGTGTTTTTTTTCCTAAGTGTGGATTAACACTTTAAAAATGTTAAGAAAAAAATAATATGAGTTAAGGTGTTGGGTTAGGCATTATTGTAAAAACAAAAGGAATTATTGTAAACCTTGTATCTAATAATTAAGTAAAATTTCAGGAAAAATGAATTCGTTGTTCAGTCTGGTTGAGACACTTGCTGCACTTGTATTCGATCCTTCGTACTCTGCAATGTATGCGAAGACTGTATCTCTCTTCGCTGGGACTGTGTATTTGTTTAGTGGATTTATGGCATTACCGGCTTTGGGTATATTGGTGTAAGTTAATGATTTAAATTGAGATTTGTTTTTGTTTTTTTTTTTTAGATTTATTACGGTAGGCAGAGATAACTTAGTGTAAAGACACTCCGTTCTACATTTTCGAGTTGGATGGCGAAACTTAACGCCACTCTTTGTCGCAGCAAAGCGGAGAAACGAAAATACTTTTTTTCACAGTGAGAATAGAATTCGTAAATATCGCGGTTAACAATCAGACGTCCCACTGCGCTATAATTCATTTTTATTAATTTTATAAAAAAATATTTTATAATAAAATATTCAGTTCACTTAGTAATTGGTCTTGGAGATCTATGAATTGTATTGTACAAAAAAATCAGACAAGCGCGGACCCCGGACAAAAACAGAGAGGTGTTATATCGTTACATCGTAGCTACAAAACGGCTGAACCTATTTTAATAAAAAATATTTTTTATTTTCTATTTATAAGGTGATTTAATCAAAAGTAATGTTCTCAGCCACGTTTAACATTTTTTGTTCAGTCATTTAAAAATTATCAGTTTTTTCTAGTTGTTTCTCTTTTTTTTCCTAAGTATGGAATCACTGTAAAAAATCTTAAGGATAAAATTGTATTAAAAAAAAACTAAACTAAACTAACTTCACGCTTTATCCCTAGCGGGGTAGTCAGAGAGAACGGAACGCCAAACGCTACGGTCTTTACATACCTCTTTCGCCTCGTCCACTGTCATCAACCTCTTCATACATGCCCTCCGGGGAATCCCCATGCTTTTTACATGACCTTCCTCCAGCATCTTCAATACTGTTTTTACGAAGGTCAACCGAGGTCTCCCCCTACCTTTATTACCGCTTACTTTTCCATCATAAATCTTCTTTGCCATTCTTTCATAACTCATTCGTTCGACGTGCCCAAACCGTTTTTCTTCATACTCACCGTGACATCCTCGCTAGTACCTGCCATTCTGTGTACCTCTTCATTGCGGATTCGATCAGCTAAGCTCACTCCGCATATCCTACGAAGAGATCGCATCTCAACGGCATTCATATTTCTTTCCGTCGTCGTCGTCTAGTCGGTACCAAAACTGCATTGTGTACGGCCAAACGGGCAGCTGTGCCGTCTCATCAATGCAGCTAAGGCTTCGTTAATCTTATTACCGGCAGCAATGCGTCTTTCCACATCCGTCTCGTATCTTCCATCTCTACTGACCATACTTCCCAAGTATACCACTTCATTCACTTGTTCAAATATCTTACCATTTACACGGATGTATTAACATTCATAATACAAAGTACTTACTACAAATAAAAATATTCTTCAAAAGACTTATAAATATATTTATAAACTTTCCGCTCCCAGGTGGCTATTTACACAGCATCGTAGTGAGACAAAACTTAGAAAACAAGAAGCGATGAAGCAAATAGTTGTGTCTGGCGAGACAATGGAGACTGTACAATGACATAATTTAATATAGACTTACAATACGTGTTGTATGTGGAAAATAAAATGTTAAAGAATTTCTCATTTTTTTATTTTTAAACAAGCAAAAAATGGTGAACGGAAGTGCCTTACACCATGTTCCCAGGTTCCCTTTGCCTACCCTGCTATGTGTAAGACACAGCGTGAAGTTAAGAAAAAAGTAGAATAGTGTCCGAATATAAAGCGATAGGGTTTAGGCGATTATGGGTTAGATTGCACTTGAAGGAATTAATTATTTTTCTTGCCTTGCTCAGGTAATAAGACAAAGTTGAGTCCCGCCACTCAACATACAATTTTTTCAAAATTGGGCGGAAAATGGAGAATACAGTGTCTTAACACTAGCTTTCACCATTATGATCATGTCCTCTTTTTAGCACTGAGTCTCTCACACCATAAGAGATCACAATTAAGATCTTTCTAATATTAGGGCAGGCCACGATCCTAAATCTGGATTTATTCGAGCGTCATAGAGACCTATTGGGTTGCAAAGCTTAGATGATAAAAAAATGTCATATAATATATATATTTTGATCACTGGGGTAAAGATTACCAAAAATGTTAAAAAAACTGTTGCATGGATTCGAGGACGTCAGATAATTGACATAAATATCATTTATGTCCTACATATTCTTAAAAATGTCAGAATGTTCATCTGATTCTTTCCATAATGGAGGTGGCCAAAGGTCAAATATGAAAAAAAAATGATCAACTACGTAAAATTTGGATGTGACACAAGACATTATTAGAATGTGCAAGAACAATTTAGTCATTTTATAATACTTGAGCGCATCAGATTAAAATATAACTGTTTTATCTTCATGCCCTAGACCGTGCTATCACATAATTTGACGATTATCTGAAAAGACTTGCCTAATGTATATTTTTTGTAATCATTGATCGTAATCAATTTAAAAGTTCAAGAAATAGCATGCAAATAAAATAATGTATGTATAAAGTAGAATACTTGTATTTATAAGAAAATATTATTTTATTATTATTTTTTTTGAGTATTTTTTAAAAAAGTGAGAGAGGAATGGAAGCACGGAGAGAGGAATGTAGGCTGAAGCCGTAGCCATACTTTATCGATCAATTTTTATTACTTCGGCTTGTGGATTTCGTCAGATTATTAATTTTTCGTGCCCACTAAACTATTAATGAATTATTCCCCTCAATATTAAAGAAAATAGCCACGCTCGAGTATATCGAGATAATTGTTTTTTTACAACTTAGTAGCAGTCCCTTTTTTTACGTCACTCTCAAATTATCAGATCAGAAATTGTTGGTATATACATGATTTAGCATATAACTACGCACTCTACCTTAATCTGACGGTGCTCGATAACTTCAGATGATCAATTTTTTTTACTAATCTGATCCTTTATTCTAGACGGGTGGCCATATATATGACACTCATATTTGGCGGAAGTATTTAGCCGACCATAAGGACCAGTTTATTAATCTGCCAAGCTTTAGTAAATCCCGAAGTCCCCGCTTGGGCTCCCTACTATAGGTAGTTTAATTATAATTAAAAAATATATACAAACATATAAAAATAATGATAAGAAAATATGTTTACGATTAAAACATGTAAATACTCGATTATTACATAATTTAGCCTTAGGTAAGTGTAAGTATTGGAATTTTGGAATCTTACAAAGTAAAATAATTATAACAAAGATGATATGTAAAAAAGGTTCAAGTGTATGTTGAGTAATCAGTTTGTTTTGCAAGAGTAAAAAAAAAATACTATAATACCTTCCGGGAAATAGTGTGAAATAGAAAATATATGCATATATTCTTTAGGTTGTGTTGTTCTCTTCTCTATATATATTACAAACCAGTAGAAATATATATCTCTGTACATTTAGTAATTTTGACTGAAATGGATATAATACTTAAAAAAATAAATAAGAATAATAGAAAGCAAAAATATATTTTTTTATTTCTTGTCTGTCTGTCTGTATGTCTGTCTGTCTGTATATATAGTCACGTTTATCTTCGAAAGTACTGAACCGATTTAATTAAAAGTTTCACCAATTGCTTTGGTTTAACTCAACTTAATATTTAAATTTTCATCAAAATCGGTTCCTTAAAAAAAGTTACTAAATGAACTCAAGACATTAGTTTGCCTGCAAACGTTATATAGCAATCACACTGGTAAGATTCTTGATTCGAAACGTCTTGGTTATATGTATGTATGTATTGTAATAATACTAAAAGAAATGTAAAAATAACAAAAGGTACGGACCGGACCATAAGTCTGTAGTGTAAGTAAGAATTAAAATAAAAAAAGCACTATTGTTCAGAGTATAAACAATAAAGTAAGCAAAATAAATTGTTAGTGAAGGTTACTTCATAAATCATAACAGTTGAGTTTAAGTCGTAATTAATTCAACAGGGATAAATACCGATTTGTCCTTAAAAAAAATATGAAGTAAATACATAGATTCTTCGGTTCGTTCGTTCATTTGAAATATATCTATATAAAAATGCCTAAAAACATCCTTTTTACGCGTACTCTGTAATATTTACCAATTGTACATTTAGCTAATAATTTTAATTCAAAACAATCAAAATTCCTTACAGTAATTACGATAATGTAGTAAAAAAATCATATTAGAATATTAAAGATTAAAGTAATAAAAATCATATTAGAAGTCATTATACTTGTCAGTCAATTCTGTTTTTAGATCAATAATCATGTAGTTTAAGCGGGCAAAGCCGCGGGCGGGCCGCTAGTTGATAATTATGGTATAATTGACTTTTCTTCTTAAGATTTTTCTACTTCGTTAATGTTTTTTCTTATTTTGTTTTTAGTGGTGAATGAAGTTAAATATTAATATTAATTTAATAATAGTTTAAAAATTAACAATCACACTTAAGAGTTAGTTTCCTTGTTATCCTGACCTTTCTGGGAGGAGCATCGTGTTCAAGCTATAAAAAAAATGTAGTGCCATTAAAACACAAATACTAAATAAAAGTAGTGAAAGGGTCATATGATACAAAATTTTCTATTGTTATTATGTTTCACGCTGTATCCCGCATATAGCACGGTAGGCAGAGGAAACCTAGTATTAAGACACTCCGTTTCGTTCTTTCCGCCGAATTTTCGAGGCACTACATGTTATGTGGCGGAATTTTTGCCTTGGTACTAGATCAAATAAATTAAATTAATAAATAACAATTCCTTCTCCGGAGTGGGGATTCAAAGCCCAAACGTCACGTTATAGTCACACGTGTTTGAGACCCTGCGCGACGCCAAATGTTAGATTTGATAAATAAGAAAGTACAATAATTTTCATAAATGACATATAAATAAAATAGCAATGTAGCATGTAGCAAAAATGGAAATTTGTATAAAATTGTAGAAGTAATTTAAAATAATATTTTAGTATTATTTTTTATAATATTTATAAAAAAATAACTTTTAGTATTAGACATAATAGATTATACGATTGCAAAATGAGCCAGCAAATGTGTTTTTCAGCAAATATATTTGCTACTTAATTTCTTATTAACACTAAGCGTATTAGTTGCTAACATGTTTATTTTTTATAGTACTTTACACAATTTAAATTGCAAAAATTAAACTTAACAATTTTTTTTATGATTTTAACTAATAAATTTTTATTATATACTGCAATATTTTATTAAACATTATAAATGATTGTCAAGTTTTACACTCTAAAATTATAAAAATATAAAATTAATTTCTTGTTTTCATGCAACGTTATTCAAAACATCTTACATAGAATCCAATCTCAGTACAATTGTTACTCTCAAAACAATTACGCAATAATAATTACTGATTTAAGTAAATTAGTCGAGCATCGAGCCCACACAAGCGTGCGACTATAAACGCGATTATGAGTTCAATTCCCAGCCTAATCTATTCTAATCTACTGTAAGCGGTATCGCTAGCGGGATCAGGGAGAACGGAGCGCCAACCGCTACGGTCACTGCATACCTCTTTCGCCTCGTCCACTATTATCAGAGTCTTCATACATGCCCTCTGGAGGTCCTCATGCTTTTCACTTGACCGTCTTCCAGTATCTGTGATACCTTGTTTTCGAAAGTCAACCAAGGTTTCCCTCCGTCTCTCTTACCGCTCACTTTTTGACAATAAATCTTTTTTATCAATCTTTCATCACTCACTCGTTCGACATGCCCAAACCAGCTGAGCATGTTCTTCTTTATTCTCTCCGCGACATCCTCGCTAGTACCTGCCATTCAATGTATCTCTTCATTGCGGATTCGATCAGCTAAGTTGACTCCGCATATTCTATGAAGAGATCGCATCTCCATTTCTTTCATTCTTCTTCTGTAATACCCACTTTTTCGCTTTTCGGTTTCGGTTTCGGTTTCGCAGCCGTATAACAACGTCGGTACCAACTCTTCATTGTGTATGGTCAATCGTGCAGCTGTGCTGATATTCCGCCATATTATCAATGCAGCTTAGGCACCATTAACCCTGTTACTTCCATCTCTACTTCTACACTTACCTTCATACTGATCTAACATCGGACTGCAAAGGACAGATCCTTTCGTCTTTTCTTTCAAGACAATTCCCACTCGAGGAAATAAAATATGGAATATTTACATTTCTTTTTCTCGCTCTCATAATGAGGCAAAGCTCGGCATTGAGTTCCACCACTCAATACACAATGTCCACAGAATTAGACGGAAATTAGGGAATGGAAGTGTCTTAATGAGACTGAACTGCGTTAATATTAGGTACCCTCTGCCTACCCTGCTATGTCCACATAGAAAAATTGATGAAAATTTAAAAATATTAAAACTTGAAAATTCTTATTAGAAAATAAAAACCTATTACCAATAATTCTCTATTTTTTTAGCTTCACTCTGTATCCCTAGCAGGGTAGCCAGAGAGAACGGAGAGAGCCCTCCGTCCTGCACTTCTCGCCTTTCCGGACATAACGTGTTGGGTGCAGTCGTTTGCAGCCCTCAAGAGGTCGAAGGTAGGCAGGCAGTGGTCGGTGGGTTCTAAAAATATTTAAAGCGATAAATCGGTCGAATCATAATCGTAATCGATAAATACATAAACAAACTTTTATTGCGAAATATAAGCATTGACATTCAACACACGTACTTCAACCAATTAAAGGCACTTAATCCTTATGTTTTGCAAAAAAAAAATTTATGATACGATAAACACTTGTGTATCGGTTATCGACACCATCTGGATACTTTGTATGCCATTCAATACACATTTGCAGAAAAGAGCGATTTATAATTAACCTTTCACACATATAAGTCTCTTATTTTTAGGAACAATATATATTAAGTGATAGAACTCAATACTGCGCCAATCTCATAAGACAAAGACCAGACTGGGGAAACGAAGTCCACTGAGAGTCCACCTCCATCCCATTGCGGCACGTTGACAATATAATGTTTTATATCATATAAAACAAATCAAAATCTCATATATTGTATAGCAATATTGTTTTTGACTTGTTTTTATTCGTCTAGTCAAGTTTGATCTTTTAAAATACAATATCACAACTATTTTTAGAGATCATAGATTAGGCTTTATCTATCTTTAGGATGACCACAAAGGACAGGACTGATGAAGGAAATTGGTTAAGTAAGTAATTGCCCTAGAGGATACAGAAAGGTTACGCGATTTTAAGTTTTATGGCATTGAAAACAACGTGGAAAATAGTGAATCATTAGATACTCATACTACATCATCATATCCTTGTCTATAAATATATATTGTAAACCTTATTACCCTGTAATAAGACATAGATTAGTGCTAAATATGTTATCATTTTTGTTGTGGATTGTACAGACTCTTGGATGGTTGTCAGATTGTTTACACGTCTAAACATTCACGTATCGACTGTTAAAGTTTTAACTTGAATTTTAATAATTTTCTTTGCATTAAAATTGAGTATAAAAGAAAGAGAGAAAAAATTTTGAAAGTGCAAGTGAAATTATTCAAGAATTAATCACAATCAACCATCAACTGGTTTGCTTCTAGATTTTAATTTTTTATATAATGAAATATTATTAAACAATTATTATTAATTATAGTAACTTAAATCAATTTTTCAATTAAAATTTATGTAGATAGATACTAAAATAGCGATAAATAATGGATGGATCAATTTTAGAAAGTAATTTAGATTTTAATGTTTTGCTTTAGGCTTTATCTTCCGCAATTTTATGATATAATCGTGATCAATATACATACAAAAAAGTAAAAGGGATCAAATACATACAGCACAATTAAAATATTACTATTAGATTATATTTACTCATACCATTTTTTAGTCTATACTTATAATAAAGTCGTAAATGATCGGTGTCTGCACAATTTACATGGAAGATAAATCAGAAAAACTACTCGGAGCCTTCATCAAGGTTAATAGAACCAAATATAACGATTTTTAAAATATTTATCTGTTTGTCTGTGCGTTTGTTCACGTTAATCTCAGAAATACCTTAACTGTAATAAATGCATTTTTCACTATTGAATTCTGGCAAACTTCGCTTTAACATTTAGTATTTGTTTTATTATAATAGGTTTATAAATAAATAAATTATACTAATTGAAGTTTTTTTTTTGATAAAATTTGCTATTTGCTAAAAAAATTATTTAAAACAACTGTTTTATTGAATTGTCGAAATCTTTAATTTTCAATGTTTTGTTGTTACTAACATATTGACTACTTTTTATCCCATTAGGCAATTCTTTATTCCGGAATTCTTGCGAGATAGGAATTTAAACGGGAAAAATCGCGTTTGCCGTGCGCCTACCTAAACAGTCGTGAAATAAATTCCTAAAAGACTTCAATTATAACAGTATAAATAACTGTATTAAAATAATTGATATTTTTATTAAATACACCTAAATAAACATTAGTATAATTCGAGCGCATAAAGTCGCGCGTGGGCCTGTGCTTATAAATATTTTTAGGGTTCCGCACCTTAAAAGAAAAAACCTAACCCATCGGCTCATTTTTTGTTAGTCTGTATATCTATCTGACTGTATGTCCATCTGTCGAAGCTGTATGTCCATATCTGAAAGTCACGTGAAGGTATCCAGCTGAAATCAGTATGAATTATCCTTGCCTACGATCCTTAGGAGCACAGTAAAAATTAAACTTCTAAGTTTACGGAATTACAAAATACGAGACTACATAAACGTATGCAGTTTTTGCCACGTAATCAATAACTACTACCTTTGGACATACAATTATGAAATTTGGCAAGACATGACGACTTACATCACAAATAAAGAAAAAAATCCAAGAAAATGGTCATTTATATTATCGAAAAAAAAAATTACAAACTTATACTTGCACTTTATTCCACACAAATTAATTAGTACATACGTCCGAATATTTAAATTTATTAACTTTTACAAGTCACGTTGACCTTCTTTTTTATGTTATGACTAATTTAATGTACCTGGGAAGTTACATAAAGATGAGTTGTTCTACCAAAACATCATAATATGTTAATAATCGTTGTTTATAAAATCTCAAATTTATGTATGCATTGTAATGCCATCTTTTCCATCGTCTTTCAATTTGAACATCGCCTTTTTTCCTCATAATTGAGGAAAAGATGTAATTTGACATAATTATATGTCAAATCACATTTAAAGTATACTTACATATATTTAAAAGTTAAGATAAACAAGAATGTATTCGTGTATATCTAAACTAGTGGCAGCCCGAAACTTTATTTACGTAACTTATAAAACTTATAATTCTGTTTTTAGGTTTCCGTAAAAAAAAAACGAGACATCGTCTCTTAGTCCACCCCTAATCTCTCAGTAACGGTAAAATTTTATATCTAAATTATTTTTTATACTAGCGCAGGCGGCTAGCCTGCCCGCGGCTTTGCCCGCTTGAATTACGTGTAATTAACGTTTAACAAATAATAACTCATCAATATGTTTTATGCGTTATCAACATTCATTATCATATGTAGTCAATAGATATCGTTGCGTATCTGTTTCTATTTTTCAAATATAAATATCTTGAAAACCTTAAGTACATTATTTTTCTAATGAGAGTAGCGGTAACCTTTCTAAACTATTCAATTTTATTTATTTTGCAGTTTGTACTACGAATAAATACATGTTTTTTATCAACAGCCATATAATCAAGATGTTTCCAAAGTCTTTTATGCACAGTGCCATCTATTTAAGACTTAAAGTTAAGCTGTAATTGTACGGACAATTAAAAAATGCTGTTTTTATGTTAAATTGCACCTACCACAAAATTATATGAACTAAAAACGATGTCGTGCTGTAAAGTATTAAAATGATTAATATTCCTCCCGTCGTAATTAGTGTTTAACTCCACAGTATGTTTTATGTGTTATCAAGATATGTTCAGCTTCACGCTGTATCCCGCACATAGCAGGGTAGGCAGAGGGAACTTAGTGTTAAGACACTCCGTTCCACACTTTCTGTCGAATTCTGGAGGCATTGCGTGTTGAGTGGCAGAACTCAACGCCGCGCTTAACCTTGACACCAGAGCGAAGAAATGGAAATATAAGTTTAAGTAAATATTTCATCTCCTCGAGTGAGGATCGAACCCACAACCAGCTGGTTTTACAGTCACACCTCGTGCCGCTGCGCCACGACTGGCCTCCGGTAAAGATTAATTCTGTATATAATATCTAATAATATATTTTATTATAAGTTACGTAGAGAATGTAGAGGGACAACTTTGATTGTAAATGCGATGCTTGTATGCAGGATAGACAAAGGAAAACGGCGGAGAACGGAGTGTGTCAACACAAGGATTTTTTGCCTACCCTGTTTTAGGCGGGGTATAGCGTGACGCTAAAAAAAATTTTTCTATACGTATTTGAACTGAATCTCTGTTTGACGAGCACTTTATTATTGTGTAGCAATATCTCCTTTTTATCGGACAATCCTTCGTGTTTTCCATACAAAGTGACATTGGCGAAGTGATTAGTGCTAAACTGGTATGTTCGAAACGCCATAAGCAAATATATAATTTATAGACTGTCATTAATAAAGCGATTCAGCGATAGTTATAGTTCGAGTATGGAAATAATATTAACTTATTATTATAATATAATAGGTAACTATATTTATTATTATATTATAACCATTTATACAGAACTATTGATAACCAGAAAACGATCACTATCGATCGTTTTTTTGTTAATCTCTAATTTGTTAATCCTATTGATATATGTATACATACGCGTGTATTAATATTTCTAAGAACCTGTTTTTATATAGCAAGTGAATTTTATTTTTTATTAATTTTTCGTTCCGGATGTGATTTAGCATTAACAAGATATTATAAGAACACAAAATAATAATTGAAATATACAATTCATATATAGTTTTTGCTTCTTTTGATATGATTTGATATTATATACGAATACTTACGAATTTTCCCGACATTTTACAAGTTTTCGGAGAAAATAAAGTTATTAAACGTTGTAATATTTTTTGTATTCCGTTATATTTTTAAATATATGTTCAATTCAACCTTGGTTTAATTTAACTAAAAAAAGATTTTTTTTTGTCGTGTCGCCAGTCTCCAAAAATACTACATAAAGCCGCGTCTAGGTATCAGCATAGTTTTAACGTTTCAAATAATTGCCAGAATCACGATCGTCTGGAAAACAAGGTGAAGTTGACCTCGAAGAAAATGGGTGTCATCAGCAGAATGAAACTGTATTTCACACCAAAAGACCGATTGGGCCTGTATAGGAGCCAGATTTGGAGTCTCCTCGCTGTTCGTTCTCTACCGCATCTATATGGAATTCCCTACTTGCGACAGTGTGTCCTTAAATCCGGGTTTGCACTTTTTATGTTGTTGTTACACGAGTTCGACGGTGGCATGAAAAAAAGGTTATGAATAAAAAAAATATAAATTTATAAAATAGGAAGTGCAAACATCAAATGTGTCATTTTGTCATCTAGCTATATAATTTATTTTTATTTATTATAAATATTATAAAACCAATGTCGCGCTGTGTCGCGCAAACGCTGTCTACAAAAAATCGTATAGTTGTGTAATCATTTACAATTTCACCATTTATATTATTTATATTAACAATGTAGATAATGCTAAAATATCACGTATAAAAGCAAAATAATTTTTCGGATGGGTGAATACAAAGAACAACTCTGTTTTTAGGGTTCCATAGGCAAATGGCAAACGCCTTTGTCATGTCTGTCTGTTCGTCTGTATACCATAGCCATGTTATTCCGTTTAATCCACCCGTTTGTTCATTCATTTATTTTTGCTGGCTGGATAGTGGAAATTGGCTCAATATATATTCTTTACTCTATGATTGCTTCTACAAAACCCATTGTATGCGAGTCTGACTCATTTTTAGTATTCACAGATTTACCGCAATCAAGCAGATGTGCCAAAATGACGTTAATTAAAGATTCCATAATATACTGTGGTACAATTTTTATTTTATTTCGAACGAGTATATTTTGAGATCAGTGCAGCGAAATAAACTATTCAGTTCTATAATTTTAGGATAGTAGTATCTTAAGGTAAACTTCTATATTAATATTACAGATATAAAACCGTGGTAAATTATAGAGGCCGTCGTATGGCAATGAGGCAGAGTCAGAAGTGGGTTGTAGTTTCGATAAATTTCGATAAAATCAAAAAATAAAATCGAAAATGTCATGGGTTTCACGTCCTAACTCACAAGGTTTCAAAATTAGTTGGAGAGTGATTTTTTTTAGCTTTACGCTGTGTCTTACACGTAGCGGGGTAGACAGAGGGATCTAATTTGTAAAATATAATTTGTAAAATAATATGATTTAATATGTTAAACAATTTCATAAAGTTATTTAAAGAAATATATTTCTTTTATTTCAATTCTCTGCATAAAAACATTTGCGGTGGATCATATTAAATTACCTGCCGCATTATCTGACCTGAGAATCGTTCTCCCGTTTATATTTAAAGAAAAAATAAATAACGTAAAATAAGATTTATATTTAAATATCTTTCATATTTTATGGCATAATTGTACAGTTTTGGACGCAAAGGGATATAGGCTGTCGGATCAATTCTTGCCCATGTTTATAAATGGTCTCAAATCTGAAGAGTGATTTAAAAATAGTGGAATAGATTTCTGTCTAATACGCGAGGCGGGATATAGCTTTTAGCTATAAAAATCCTTATCACCGATTAGATTAAATACTGCATTAGGACCTAACAGTATATAATTCCTTTATGGATATGTAGAGTAGGTGACTACTCTACATATCCATTATTTTAAAAGTCACGTTTTTTTAAATTTAAAAAGCTTGTATTTATGCTTTCCTAAAAGTAAAATATTGACATAGGCATGAAGAAAGTACAAGTGATTAGTTCATAGATTTTCCAGATTTATTTGATGAAACATAATTTGGTGATTAAATATACTTAAATATACTCTTTTTTACAGTATTATAGTGCATTCCCCGTTTTTATCTTGTAAAGTATAACGTGAATATCTATCAGTAAAGTTCACTTATAGTTGCGAAATTATAAGGGCTAGTAGGCTCTCCTTATTAATGTCTATTATTTGTTATGATATTTAAGAGTAAGAAGAGACCCTCCAAAGGTTATTTCCTGAGTTTGAATATCTTTGTATCAATATTCGTATTGATTTTGACGGCCGTCGATCATATTGATTGTCGTGCAGTTAGTTGGTTTCGTAAAATCCTTATTGCCTCTCTCATCACGAAATCTTCATTTGGTTCACATCCAGTGAACATCTATACGATCGACAAGCTCTTGGCTGATGGCCGTCACCTAGTTTGGACCGACATTTAGTGGGTGGGCTAGGTGTTCTAGTTTGGTTGGATCTTCTCTTATTTTCACGCTTGCGTTTGGTGGTAAGTAGTAGATCTTGCCAAAATGTGAAAGACGATGCAGTAGGACCTGCATATCGTTTGTGCAAAGCCTCTCTGGAGCGTGTTAAGTTGTGTTTGAACATTCACAGTACGGTGGCTTTGAACCTGGCACTGTGTCTTAGGTGTTAATGAGTTCAATTACCGCACCGTGGACATTTAACATTATAAGGCGAAACTAAGCGCCGCGCTTTGTCAATTCTAATTGAATGTTATCATTCTTTTGAGTGTGAATCGAACCCACAACTATCGCATTTACAATTAGATGCTGTCGCACTGCGTCACGACGATATTTATATAGAAAGTTAATTTCTATTTAAATATTAACCCGTAACAATTTTTCACTAAAAATATAATAATATTTTATGTTTTAATGAGTAGTGAATATATATATAATGAATAAGTTTAAAAAAATATAGAAAATACTTTCTCTTACTTATATGTAGTAACTATTAAGTGCTTTCAGTACGATTAAAACGTTAATCAGCGTTGATCCAATTTTAATGGTTATCTATCTTTTCCTAAGTGTTCAATAAATGTGATAGAAGATTGAAGTGTTCAAATATTTACAGTTATGTAACCAAGCCGCTAAACGGATTAAATAGTGTAAATATTATTTGTTTCTAGGGAATATATATTTATTTAATTTTTCATACTAATATTGAAGTAAAGTCTAGTTGAGGCCAGTCGTGGCACAAACAGGTGTGGGTACGATCCCCAATCGAAAAAATTTTTCTTCGCTTTAGTGTTGAGGCAAAGCGTGCAGACAAGTAAAAAATTGATGAAACTAACCACCGTCTAACTGTTACTCAACTATAACCACGCGAAGAAATGTAATGTTTGATAGTTTATTTATTATCCTTTTTTTTTATGTTGCAAAAGTTCAAGGTTGTGTTTCAGTTCAATAAATTTAAAAATATTTCCAGTTCTGACCCAAAACTTTATTAGAATATTTTATAGGACGTATGACTAAATAAATTGGTACAGAATAAATTATTTTTGTATTGATAAATTTTCTGATAAATTGATAAATTGATAATATTCTTCATAAATTAAATATATATAGGTGCATATACTATATAGTATATGCAGGGAATTTAATAGAAAAATAAATAGATTATTATAAAGAAAATATTAATATTTCTCATAGTAGAATAATAAAAAATTCATACGTCGATCCATCCAACGTGAAACAAAAGCCAATTATCTGCAATTACGTTTTATCATTATCTACGCTTAATTGATATCAAACAAATATATCGGACAAGTAAATATTAAAGGCAATTATTGTATCTGTCACATTGAGGTTCATTGTGTTTAATTAAACATTGCAAGTCAGACCGTCGTTCACGCTACAATAGATCGATGTAAAATGGAAACAAAAGGAAATTAATAAATAAAGTGTTGATAA
Organism: Heliconius erato x Heliconius himera; assembly: GCA_013421005.1. Classification (NCBI taxonomy): domain Eukaryota; kingdom Metazoa; phylum Arthropoda; class Insecta; order Lepidoptera; family Nymphalidae; genus Heliconius; species Heliconius erato x Heliconius himera. The sequence continues at coordinate 80,114 of JAATLQ010038564.1, read as the reverse complement.
CTTAAACATAATAAAAATGGCAGAGAAACAAGAACCATCTGATAAAAGGGAGGAAAAACCATTAAATAAAGAAAAAGTTAAATTTAAGGATAAACATTTCACAGAAAAATTATGGCATATAAAAGACAATATCACCGTAGAGCCGTTGCTAGCAGGTCTCATAGTACCAAGTGTGATATCAAGGTTTGCTATGGGAAATTTTAACTTGGACAAAGCGTGCAGAGTCAATCTTAATTTTTCTTCAGAGATATGTGACGCTTTAGTAAAGAAAACCAGTAACAACTACTCACAATATGAAAAAGAGGTACAAACATTGATATCATCTATAGATATTTGGAAGAGTATACTACACACTGCCTTGCCCTGTATGATAATCATGTTCTTGGGAGCTTGGAGTGACAGGACTGGGAAAAGAAAACTTTGCATTTTACTGCCCATTATTGGTGAACTGGCAACATCTATAAATAATTTGATCAACGTTTACTTCTTCTATGAAATTCCAGTTCAAGTAACAGTATTTTTAGAGACTATATTTCCAGCCATGACAGGAGGCTGGGTGACAATGTTTCTAGGTGTTTTCAGTTACATTAGTGACATAACATCAGAGAAGTCTCGCACATTTAGAGTTGGTTTAGTCAATTTCTGTATGACGGGTGGATTGCCTATTGGTATTGGGATGAGCGGCATTTTACTTCAAAGAATGGGATATTATGGAATATTTTCTATGACAACTGCTCTATTCTGCGTTGTTCTTCTATATGGCTGCTTTTGTCTAAAGGAACCTGATGACTGGCTAAGAGACAAAGGTCATCCTACCGTGAGTATATATTTTTTAATTAAATTGAACATATTAATTAATTAAACATATTATTTATACTGTAGTTATTTGTAATCTTAAATAATAGCACCTAAATCAATATCATAATTCCATTAACAAATTATCTTAATTTTCTAGGGAATAGATCATGTGCTATGTAAATATCGTAATGTAGAATTTATAATAGAAAATACAAAACACGTGTGTTTCATATCTTGTTTATGAAAGTCTAAATAAACTATATCAATACATTACACCTTCATATTTTATTAGGGATATTAATATGAGGATTAGACATGGAAAATTTATTATATCTTATTATTTTCTTAATGATATTGAGTGAATATTTTATTAAGGCATCGTTATCGTCGTATAAGTTGGATTTTTCCAAATGTGATTCAGTAGAGACTTCTTTAATGAGCATTTCAATGAAATTCTTTTAAACCTACACCTATCTGTGTTGCGATGGGCATATGGTGAATTCATGGGATGCTAAGGAGTTTTTTTTATTTCTCTATTTGAACTGAGTATTTTTAATTATCAATATCAATAACAACAATATATTAACAGCGTAAATTTTTATTTATGAAATAATTTTATTCATGACTTTATACGATCATATATTTGCTACGGACAGGCGATATAAAATTCGTAAATCTAATGGTACGATACAATTTAATATCTTAAATGGTTAGATAAAAATATTATTACCGGGAGATTAAGATTAGGATTTTTGTTTACAATCCATACATCGTACATAAATATACATGTTATTATATATAATATGTTTGTATATATATTTTCTTTCTAATATATATTTTTTTATGGAATAGAAAGAAGGTATACGCATATTTCGTCGTTGTGGGGTTTTTCTAAAGTATACGAAATAGCGATGTTGAGAAGTACGAACGATGTTCAAGCATAAATTTATTTTTAAAGTAAATTCACGCTTAGATTTTGGTGGTTTATAATTTTATATGGCACTTAGAGTACTTACAATTACAGTAAAGCACTAATGCTACTATAGTCCCTAACATAAATTATGTATTTATAACCCAGGCACCTATTCCATCGATGCAACTATTCGGGTTTTATCTAATAGAATTATCTAAAGTCGTGAGTCCAATAAAATTGACGCGCGAACGACACTTGCTCAAGAATAATATGTGGATAAAAAAAATACGAGATGAATTGAATGACAAAAAAATTTAATTTTTTGTATTATATTTTTTTTGTATTATATTTTTTTTATATAATTTTTCGAATTTTTTGATGTTCGTGAATGTTTACAATACAAAAAAAAACATTCATAAAAAAAATAAATAAGTTCCCACAGAGATCAAGCAGAGAGAGAGTGCTAAGACACTCCGTTTCACATTTACCACTGAATTAGCCTCGACACCAAAGTGAATAAATGAAAATATAAATTTAAATAAATATTTGATTTTCTCGAGTGGGCATCGAACCAACAACCGTCAAAAAAACAACAAGGCCTCAACAAATCTCTCTCTGATTTGTTTATTTAAGGACAGGACACGACACTGATTTTTCACATACAAATATAGAGTGCATACTCGAATAAAATATCTTCTAATTCACTACACTTACGATTAATAATTCAATGATTCTTAGAAGTAGTGCTTCATTGACATTTAAAATAGTATATAGTTGCGAAGATGGTAATATGTCTGTCTGTAAATAAAATATCTCAGACATCAGCCTAAAGAAAATAAAAAAAACTAACTGTGATTAAGCTATTTACATCAATCTTGCGAAGTCATCAAAAAAATATAGGTATTAGTAAAATCAGCAAAAGTTTACACCTAATTTTATAGACACTATTTGTTGAGTGGCGGAACTTAACGCCATCTACGATATAGATCAATGCAGAGAAATTAAAATAATTCTAATCAGAAGCAGTCCCACTGCTCCACATCTAATATTTCTGTTATTTACTTATTGATTTTCAAAAATACATAATTTTAACAGTCAGAATGCATTGTATAATGATATATCGTAAGTATTTCATTCATAAGACACGTCTTTTTTTTTATTCACTCCTTCTGGTCTCTGGTCTCTCCAACAACCCAAAGTATGGTTGTGCCACACAGAATATTTCCAAAAAATATGGGAAACGGAGTGTCTTAACACTAGTTTATTTAGAAAAATGGTAATTGTAGGTTTTTTTTTTATTTTATAATGTTAAAATATGTTCTACGCATAAAATTAACCGCAACGCACATAATAACAATATGTCAAACACAAACGGCGGTAATGTTGGCACTTACGCGGTTTTATAACGACGCGACGTTACTACAATTCAATACTGTGGTTAGGTTACGAGTAATTTTTATACTAGTTTATGTAAATTAAATTAGCTTCACGCTGTATCCCGCACACAGCAGGGTAGGCAGAGGGAACCTAGTGTTAAGACACTCCGTTCCCCACTTTCTGCCGAATTTTGGAGGCATTGCGTGTTGAGTGGCAGAACTCAACGCCGCGCTTAACCTCGACACCAGAGCGAAGAAATGGAAATATAAATTTAAGTAAATATTTCATCTCAATTTATATATAATATTTCATTTCATGTATTTTTAGGAGCTGAAAAATCTATATTACTATTCACCCCGTTCTCTCCGCGAAAAATGAAAATAAATCATATAAATTATAGCTTATACATATAGTCTTTTTTCTCGATCTGGTAAAAAAAGATGAGAGATGCATAAAATTAAAAAATATGTAAGACTTGCAAATTAGATATAGTATTTTTTAACTTTTTTTAGCTTCACACTGTATCCCACATATAGCGGTGTAGGCAAAGAGAGTCATGTGTTACGACTCTCCGTTCCCCACTTTATTTGTTCTCGTTCTCAACTCGATTCTCTACTATTCTCGTAATATTCTTCTTTATTTTTAATGCCTTTAACATTTATCAATAAATGTGAGTATACGAGTATGTTTAAAATTTTATACATATATAAATAAAAATAAAATTTAAGTGTCTGCGGGAAATTCCCACGTATGTAGATATATATAGTCAAACGTATTTTTAATTAATACAATAATTTGGCAAACAAAAACAAATAAAATCTTTAAATATTTTAATTATAATTTATTTAACTTATAGCACTATAGTTTACAATACTAAAGTAAAATAATAATCACTCCCTACATACACTTAATTATTATTTAAAAAATAAAGCAAATTTTTAACTTAATTATTTATATATGGTCATTCGGAGTAACACACAGTGGGTTAGTTATTAAATATTTTTTTTCCTCGCTCTGGTAAAAAAGATTTAAAGAAAGCGTTGTTTTCCACTGCCAATGCTTTAAGAATTCGGTGGAGAGTCGGTAATGGTATTCCGTTCCTCGTAGCTCCGTTCTTCAATAAGACTAACGGAGTGTCTTAACACTAGGTTCCCAGGTAGGCAGAGGGCTGCTTACCTAGCTACGTGTGGGATACAGTGTGAAGTTAAGAATTAATTGTTGATATATTATATTTTCTAAATACTTATTCTTCTATTATGTTAGTACTAGCTGGATTTTTAAGGTTCCGTGCCTCAAAAGGTAAAAACAACAATATAGGATCATTTATTGTCCGTCTGTTCGTCTGTCAAGATTATTTATCGCGAGATCGTGTAGAGGTATCAAGCTGAAATTAATATAAAATATTTAAATCTATAAACCCTTGGAGCACAAAAAAAATCAAGTTTCTAAATTAACACAATCAAAAGAGACGAGCATATATGCACCGATTTTTGCTTGAAATTCGCCGCGTAATTACAACCAGTAGGGTAGTTTCCGTAGACCTATAGTTATGAAATTTGGCACGAAGTGAAACCTTCCAATACAAATAAATGAAATTCCGAAACGTTAAAATTTATAATTATCATAGAAAAAAATCATTAACCATTTTTATTTTCTTATTTATTTTCGTTTTAGATTGAACGTGACAACAACAAGAGTGTATCGTTTTTCGACATAACACACGTAGTAGATACTGTACAAGTAGCATATAGAAAGCGCCCTTCAAACCGTCGGTCTAAAGTTATATTAACTTTAGTTGCTTTGTTTATCTTGTATGGCCCATCTATGTGTAAGTATATATAATATATATATTATTTTTATTTGAGGTTATCATGGTTCAGTCGGGCTGTAAAAGCGTAGTTGTGTGTTCGGTCCCCATTTGGGGAAAACAATTATTTTAATTAGATTAGATGCCGTTGTGGTGCTTTAGTACAAGCGTGTGATGGTAAACGCGACGCTTGTGATTCTATTCTCAATCGGGATAATGAAATATTAAAAGACAGGAAGAAAGGACGGAATGCAAGATCTTCGGTCACGTAAAATGCATGGAGACCCCCCGGAGGGCATGTGTGAACAGGTTCATAACAGTCAACGAGGAGTATGGTCTCCGCTTAGCGCTCCGTTCTCTCTGACTACCCCGCTAAGGATAAAGCCTGAAGTTAAGTTAAGTTGAGTTTTGAATATTTAATATCTTCATTTCTCGCGCTGGTACCGAGACAAAGCGCGGTTTTGAGTTCCGATACCTAACTCGCAATACCTTGAGAATTCGGTGAAAAGAGACCGAATTGTTTAAATGGGAACGGAGTGTGTAAACACACCATGATCCCTCTAGCTAACATGCTAAATGCGGAATACGGTAAACCTTAAAGAAATCCCGCTCTGGCAGCATAAAGAACGGCACTACATTCCGCAACCTCGAACAGCAAATTCAGAACATTAGGTTTGCGCCTACATTTCTACGCGTGGACATGGATAATGCGTAGACTTAAAAGAAGTATATTAGGATATATTTATTTTATATAGAGAATTTATTCTATATTATTTAATGTCAAACCCTAATTACAAGGTGTTGATTCAATTCCTGCAAGTTTTTGCAAATGAAAAAAAAACTTTTTGGAAAAGTCTTTCTTTTGTTGTTATATTATCCAGTAGTTTTTGTTTATCGAATATATATTTCATAGAATATCTTCTCTGACATTTACAAAGTAATTTCTTTTTTTAATATTGTTTATCAGTCTAATCTATAATTATAATGTTATTCGTATAATCTTAGATTAACGCTGAGTTGAGAATTTTTTGATTGCACATGAAGATTGTGTTCAATTTTAATTAGGACAAGGTTTATTCTAAATGTATATTAACCTTAATTGTCTGGAAAGACAAAGTCCAGCGTTGTGATCCGCCATTTCAGAGGTATTTTGTAGCTTCACGTAACATTGTAGACAGACGAAATCTGGGAATCTAGTGTTCATTTTCCATTCAAACACTTCCGTTCCCCAATTTTCGCTGACTTCTTGAGGTATTGTTGGGTGGCGAAATTCAACACCGTTCTTTGTCTAATTACCACAGCAAAAAAATGAACATTTTAAATATTTCATTCCCTCTTGAGTAGGAATCAAACCTACAATCGGCCGCGCATTTGTGCCCCTGCTCATATATTAAGGTATTTTTAAAACTACTAAAATAATACAAAATACAATAAACTTTCTTTTAATCAATTTATTTGAAAGAAAGTTTATTGTTTTGAAAGTCAATTTTATCACAACAGCATTGTATTTACACAAGTATCATGTTTACAAAACACTCTTTAGTCACATATCCAGGTAAACATTGTATTATAAAAGAGTATCTACGTTTAAACCAGGTTAGAGCCCTCGTGGCGCAGGGCCAGTGTAAGTGCAATGGTTGTGGGTTCGATTACCACTCGGGGAAATGATTTATTTAATGTTTTCATTCTCTCGCACTCAACACGCAAATCCTCAATTCTTGATTTCAAGCTGCTTATAAGTTATAAGTTACACAAAAAAATACATAATAGGAAGATGTAGTCTTTCCATGGCTTGTTGGATTATCGCTATGTTGCCTATATAGCAGGGTAGGTAGAAATAACCTGGTGTTAAGACACTTCGTTCCCCACTTTTTGCCGAATTCTGGAGGCATTGCGTGTTGAGTGGCAGAACTCAACGCCGCGCTTAACCTCGACACCAGAGCGATACGCTTTCTGTCCAACAAAAAAATAATAACTAAATAATTTTAAATTATTAAATATTGATAACACTAATTTACAAATCCATATCTATAAAACAGTTAGCGTCCTACAAACGAATTTCTTATCAGCTAAACCTAATCACAATGATATTATACTAATAAGAAATAATTATATATATAAATAGATCATGTTTATAATATTTTCAATAAATTTTGTAGATTTTACTGCTTCATTTCTTCACGCTTTATAAATATTTTACATTGCGAAAGGAACCATTTACCAACAATTAAATATACTTAAATTGAAGAAAAATAAGAGATAATATTATATTTTTTTTTGTCTGGGTCCTTACACGCATCAATTATTCAATACTTGTATTGAGGCAAAGCGCGGCGTTGAGTTCTACCACTTAACACGCAATGCCTTCAGAATTCGGCAGAAAGTGGGGAACGGAGTATCTTAACACTAGGCAACCTTTGCCTACCCTGCTGTGTGCAGTATACAGCGTGAAGCTGATTTTTCATGTATTAACATTGGTTTTTTTCCTGTAAAAAGTTAAGTTAGCAAGACCTATTAGTACTAAAACCATTTATTATTCGTCCTCAAATAGCTAGTTTCATTTCCTATTATTATTTCCAGCAGCTAGATAGCAAAAAAATACAATATCATCGTCACGATAATATATAATTTATAATAAACACGCGTTAGCTACGTGTCATCTGACAAGTGAATATAGTACCTACCATCGGTCTTGTGTTTTGTAAGTGTTAATATAGTAACATAGTGATAAGACACTCCGTGTTCCACTTCATACCCTATTTACAAGTTGAAAGTTAGGGGAATTGAGAATCATTTAAATATAATGGTTCGAGCCTCTGACTTGCTGCGCAACAACGGCCTCGATTTTAGTTATTAAGAATATGTAAATATATAGTTCCTAAATCTCTGAGTGAATGTGAGTTTGACTCTACTCGGAGAAATAAATTATTATCTTTGGTAAGACGAAGCGCGGCGTTGAGTTCTGCCATTTAAAATCTCTAATGGATCTCTCGTATGGATCGGAGAACAGAGTACTTGGACACTTCGTTTTTCCTACCATGCTAGAAAGAGTAAAACTCAAAAAATATCTCAGAGATTTGAACCCGGAACTATCACCTGTTTTTATACATCACCCAATTGCACTATAATTTTTAATTTTTTATTTCAAATAAATTGTATTAATGATAATTCTTTATTTTTTCAGCCGAGCATATAATATTCTACTTGTTTGTGAGAACTCAACTAAGCTGGGACATGGTCAAGTACAGTCTCTTCACTAGCTACTCCATAATACTGCACTCGTTTGGTAAGTCAATGTTTAAGTTAAAATAACATATAACTGTGGATAAAAAGTGTATTTTTAAATAAATACTTATTTGTCTGTTTTTATATAAAAAAGATAATCATAAAAATTACATAATAAAAACAGTGATTATGTGTTTGAATTTTATTAGGTTTTTTTTTATTAGGCCATTCTGGTAAGCAAAAATATTTCTATGTGTAATTTAAATTTATACAGAGTTGTGTTTTTGTCAGCACCACTTTAAATGAAACCACAGCTTTATCTACTCTATAAAAGCCTAATACAATTATTTTTCATTTTTTCCCAAAAATGAAAAAAGGAATTTTTCAAACAAAATAAATAATAAAATTACTGTTGTAAAATAAAACACCATTTATCAAGAACGACGCACGCAGACATAAACCTATCAACCGCCACATACGCCTCATGCAGAAATCGTTCGATCGGTATTTGCGGCAAAGTGCAAAGTCGTTTAACCTTTAGTAGTATTTTTGTAATAGTATATGTTTACGTTATTGCTATCAATACGTAACTGCGTAACACAAAATACAGGTATGGATAAACATCGTGAAATGTAAAAAAAATTATATGTTTAAACTGTTGAGGTATCTTGATTAATTTCTTTAGTATGGGTTTAAAATATTTTACCCTATATGCTGTTCCCGTAAAAGGAGCACTGACGCTTCTACCGTGCAGTTAACTAAAAATATATATAAATAAAATAAAAATATTTTTTCTCATAAAAAATTTGCTCTACAAAAATTTGAGGCCAATACGCTATAAAAAGTTTTAAGAAGTTGACAACTTAAACCATTTGCGGACGTATGTATTCAATTTATATGAAATGAACTACAATTATAAGTTTGTAATTATTTTTTTCTATAAAATATCTATAAGTATAATTTTTTTATTTTTTTTTTTAACTTGTTTTTTTCTGTGCCCCAAGGGACTTGTAAATTTGATATTAATTTCAGTTTAATAGCTCCATGAAATCTCGAGATAAATTATCGTCATAAACGGACGGACAATAAAGTGATTCTATAAGGGCTCCGTTTTTTCCTTTAGGGTTACGGAATTCTAAAACCGAATATTATAAAAATAATCGTAGCCTTAATTTATCATACACAAAACTCGAAGGGAAATGTGAATGTATTATGGACAAGGGAATTTTCTGTCAAAACTTTTAGCAAACAAAATTGTTTGCTTCACAGAAGTGTACCGTTTTTGCTATCTCTTACTTTAAGGTGAGACTAAGAAAAAGTTATTGTTATAGTTAGTTTACCCAAAGGTAGGTGAGGTAAGTAAACGTATCAAATAAATTTCTCAGTTCGGAAAACGAATATTTTCGAATGTACCTATTTCAGCACAGCGCAAAAGTTAAAATTTTTCTAATTGGATTAATAAAACTTATTTGGTATAGAGTTTAAAAATATCGATTGTTCTATGCATTCATAAATCAATATAAATTTTCAATTGCAATTTTTGTAAAGGTTTTTGTAAGAGTAAATTATTCTTATCCTTCTTTGTCCTCATCATGCAGCGCCATATTTTTCATCTCGTATCTTCTGCATTGAATCTAAATCTTCTCGTGTCCCTTTTAATACTTATAAGCCAGATAGTTTGAAGTGTACTCTTGACACCCCTTTTGTAACCGTGAAAAACTAATTTTCACAAAGCCAATGCCCGTACCGTATGAAATCTTGATTTTGATGATTTTTTTGATACTGTCTTTGTGGTAATTCTTCCTGTCCATCTCACCATACATGTTGCAACAGTGTGCAGCTTCTGCTTGTACAGTATTTTAACTGGCTAAACCTCACTGTATATCATACAGTAATGTTTATCTTTTTGCCCTTTTATATCGTTTTACCCTAGGTTTTATTGATATTTTGCACTATATTACATGTGTCTATTCTCTTATATGAGGGAAAATGTACATTTTCCAAGGAACTTTAGTTTTGAATTTTAGTTTTTTTCACTACACATTTTCATCTGTGCGTTGTCTGTCAGTCAGTTACTAAGTAACTTTAAATTGATTGCCAACTACATATTTATTTTGACTACTATAATTATCGAAAACTTTAAAAGTACTCGTGGTTAAAAGAACACTAATAAGAATGAAAGCAACGCTTGTCCGATCGAGTTTTTGATCAAAGCAGGAATAAGCGCGATTATACGCTTCGTCTCACATGAACAATGTAACGGCAAGTCGGATGCGACGTTCACTACAGCATTACTACTCTGCTTTGTATTTTATACCTTACAAAAGTAAACTACAACTTTTAATTTTATATTTAAGTGTTTTCTTTTATATTTGAAGTTGTAATAAAGGACACTAATGGTCATCTAGCATTTGTTAAATTACTATTTCTATTTTAGTAAATATTGTGGTGAGTGATAGTTAGTGATACTAGAGTTTTTTTTAAATTTACTCTTAATTTTGTATATACCAGATTTTTTTTATAATAATAGAGACTAACTTTGATAACAAGGATTTGAAAATTATAATATATTTGATAAGAATAAGAAGGAATTTTTAGTCCCCTAAATAAAATATAAGCATTGTTATAAGCTTCTGTACTTAATATTTAAAAGCTAAAGAGTTTGGTTGAACGCGCTAATCTCAGGCGCTACTGATTTGAAAAAAATATTTTTGCGCGCTTTCAATGTACCCTAACCTACCTAATCTAACCTTCATGTCCAATTTCAACTTTCGCGATCCAGTACTTTCCTTTGTGCCATCAGTAACAAAAGAGTTTTATATAATACAAAGGTCACCGCTCCATTCTGTCTTCGCTGGCCAATCCCCATCGTGCAATGATTAAAAATCAAAATGAATAAAAATCTTCAGTTATCAGAAACAATTACATTTCATTAACTAATTTTATAATACAGAAAGAATATCCGCAACGCCGAATATCTCTAGAAAATAAGTAAATTAGCGCCCGAATATATATTTAAAAAATCATATTTTTATATAATATAGAGATAGAGATAAATATCTAATAGCAATGTATTGTTGAATGATGAAAATGTACTATGAATTTAACTTGGCTAAAATATTATTTATAATTTCAATTAATTTCGATTGTGTCAAAGTTTCAATGATGAATGAATTACTTCAAAATATAATAATTAATATATAAATTCTTGTTGATTTGACTTTTGCTATAGAATATTCATAAAATTGATTTATAATTAAATATAGAGTTACGACGATATCTATTTTAATTTTTTTGCTTTTGTTTTTGTATAGCCTATTTGTAGATCTTCCGTGCTATGGGATACAAGCAGACAGAATGTAGTACCAAAATATTTAATTGTATACCCTGCATTTTTTCCATTTTCCCGCTTTCGTAAGACAAACTGCGCGGTTCAGTTCCACCATACTACACGCAATGTCTACACTTTCGGCGGACAGGAGAGAGCGGAGTGTCTTACAACTACATGCTCTCTGCCTACGCTTATATATGTGGGATGTTAGAATAAAACGATTTATTTGGTAACTGTATTATATTTTATTACAGGAGCAATATTTTCAATAACTATACTGAGTCGGAAGCTGCAGATCGACGACTCGCTGCTCTGTCTTATTTCCGTCTCAAGCAAGTTCCTTGGCTCTATTTGGACTGCATTCGTTAAAACCGATATTGAAATGTACCTAAGTAAGTATTTTTATTAAGCGGATGCATAATTTACTCATATATACTAAACATGAATGCCGATGCCTTTCTTTTTTCTTTTGTTTATTTACATATTGACACAAATAAAAATTCACATGAATGACGTGAGATATATTTTGCACTAAAGTCAATAAAAATCAGATTTTTTTAACACTTTTTATGTTAATAGTATTTTTTTTTATATTGTTAAAGTAGTCCGTAAAGTAATAATATTTTATTACAGTTCCTTTAGCTGAGATTCTAAACGGAACAACAATAACGTCTTTACGCTCGATCATCTCAAAATTAGTGGACAAGCAGGAAACTGGTAAATATATTGTATTTTCTATTCTTTTACTCCATCTAATTACCACACTTTGCAACGTATACGGAGAGTACCTTCACTCTCGATATTTCTTAGAGTCTATTTTACATCCATGCACTATTTTGTCAATGAAAATTTAAAATTATTTTTATTTATAAACCTTTAATTTTAGCTTTTAGCCAGATACGTCTAAGCTTGAGTGGTCTTTAAATGTCCAAATTGTCATTAAGTTGAGTAAAACATGAAGAACTGTGTTCTATCTAACATTAATTCTATTTACTGTTCTATGAAATGCAAGAACTACGTAAAACAAAAAAAATATAGCTTTAGCCATATAACGTTTTTATTTACAGCGAAAGTCAATTCGTTGTTCTCATTAACGGAGACGTTAGCATCACTTGTCTTCCAGCCCTTCTACTCCTGGTTGTATATGAGAACGTTGCATGTTCTACCGGGAACTGTATTTCTTACAAGTGCATCTTTTATTGTTCCTGCTTCTTTTATACTTGGGTGAGTTTTGAACGAAGTCAAAAGTAATAAAAATTTCATTTAAAAATGCTATAAATTATTGATTAGTCGTGATGTTCTCTTCTATTTGCTTGTCGTGCGTACCATACTAAAAATTAAAAGTTGCCAGAGTGGAGACATAGAATAATTAATTCCCCCAAATGCCTCCTCTCAAAAAAAGGATCGAATCTCTTATCGTTTCATTTTCAGACAGACGTTGTCACAATTCGCCACGATGATATCGGGTTGAATTAAGTGAAAATATTTAAATTTAGGCCGGTCGTGGCGCAGCGGCACGAGGTGTGACTGCAAAACCGACTGGTTGTGGGTTCGATCCCCACCCGAGGAGATGAAATATTTACTTAAATTTATATTTCCATTTCTTCGCTCTGGTGTCGAGGTTAAGCGCGGCGTTGAGTTCTGCCACTGAACACGCAATGCCTCCAGAATTCGGCAGAAAGTGGGGAACGGAGTGTCTTAACACTAGGTTCCCTCTGCCTACCCTGCTTGTGCGGGATACAGCGTGAAGCTAAAAAAAAAAAATTAAAATTTAAATATTCTTTATATATTTTCTTTATTATTTCTTCGCTCTGATATCCAAGCAAAACACAGCGTTGAGTTTCGCCACTCAACGTGCAATTCTGCCAAAATTCGATAGTCAGTGCGGAATGGAGTGTCTTTACACTAGGTTCCCTTTGCCTACATTGTTGTGTGCGGATCGAGTGTGAAGCTGATTAAATTTTTTAATTTCTTTATACAATTTAAAACTTGATGATTTAAGCATTCAACACAGATGCTATAGACATCTTCGAATCAGCTTAATTATCTAAAACAACATATGGACAACAAATAACAAATTATCGGTCGCTGTCATATTTATTAACAATAATAAAAATAATTATTATTGTTAATGAAAATGCATTTCAATATGACATCGTTCATTTTGTTGCAATCTTTATATTGTATCAGATTTTGATAAGATTTTTTGTTGAGCTTTTATAAACAAAGAATAATTTCAAATGTAACGTATAGTATGGTTTTTTAACTAGCGACAAATACGCAGCTTTTTTTGTTTATTTTTTTTATATTTTAGCCAAATTACAGAGAATTAACAGATAAATTACATGTAATTTTTATTGTACGAGTATATAGCCTATCTGTTATGCATCTGTATCTGTTCAGTAGTTTTTACGTTAAAGTGGAACTAACATCCATTGTCACAAACTATAATATTTATATGTATATTCAATTTACTTTCATATTGATGTACATACATTGTATATATATTTATGTATTTGCGAAGATAATTAATAATTATTAAATTAAATATTACGTTAGAGTAAACATTTATTATTCTCTGCCTCCTGGAATCCGACCAGGTCCGACCTGGTCGGTTTCCAGGAGGCGCGGGTTCGAGTCCCGTTCTACGTTAAAATTTTTATAAGTTTTCTAAATAAGTATTTTTCTTTCCTAAGTGTGGAAAAACACTTTAAAAATGTTAGAAAAATAGAATAAATATATGCAATTATTGCATATCTCTTCTTTTCCGTGGTTAAGTGACAGACAACGAACCGGCAATAGTGTGCAAAGTTTACTTTTCACAGTTCACGGTACCGAAATTTGAACAGGCGTTTTTTATAACGCGTGTTTTTATAAAAATGTTTAAAAGACCTTTAAAAACTTATTTTTTAATAAAAAAAATGGTAATTTCAGAATGTTCTACGTGCAACACAGGAGAGAATTGAAAAAAGCTAGAAAGAAGGCATTGGAAGCTGAAGAAAAGAAAGAAAATGAGGCAAATAATGTGGAAAAAGTACAATTTCCTGAACCTCCAGTGGACTCTACAAATTTATAGATTTAAGCATTTTAAAGACTGATTGTATATATTGTTATTGGAAATATTTTATAAGTACAGTGACTAATTAATAATTTTAAGGTTAATTGGGAAATTTTATGGCTAATATAATATTTAATGTATAAAGTTAATGTTTGTAGAACAATTTAAAAATTACGTATTTTGATTAAAAAATTAAATTTTGTAAATTGATAATGATTTGTTTTTTACAAAAGTAAGCGCGATAGTATAGTTCCTAACATAAACTGATATAAATTAGTGATTATATTTATATAAATATATATATTTTAAGAAATATTTGACCGAGAAATCATTGTTGCCATGGATATAACTTCCATGCTTTACAGTAAATATTTAGGTTACCCTACTTTAGATATGCTAGATTCTAATAAAATCTCAGTATTTAAAGGTACCTTAAGTATTACACATTTAGTATAACTAATACTTAAGTTCAAAAGGTTTTTATCTATTTAAAATGCTTATAACTATATATTTTCTGAAATATCGCCTTCACTGCTTTTATATCATGTCCTCATGTTACTAAAAAAATAAAAAAATCGAATAATTTACTTATTACTAGCTTTTAAAACAAACACATTGCTTATTTTTACATAAGTTTAACTGTTAATAATACGATTGATCAATATTGTATATTAATAATTTTACCTTAAACATTTTATTAGTTGATATTAATAGTATTTTTAAAAAGTGTTCTTAATATATTTTTAGTTTTATCGCCTACTTATTTTTTTATATTATTGATATATAATAAAAAAATCAGCATCTCGCTGTATCCCGCACACTGCAGGGTTGGCACTGTCGTTAGGTTAAGACACTCCGTTCCTCACTTTCTGCCGATTTCTGTAGACGTGTTGAGTGGCAGAACTCAACGCAGCGCTTGTCCTAGACACCAGAGCGAAAAAATGGAAATATAAATTTAAATTAAATATTTCAACTCCTCGAGTGGGAATCGAACCCACAACCAGTCGGTTTTACAGTCACACATTTTATGCCACTGCGCCACGACTGTCCTCAAATACTTACTAAAAATTGTTCAGTCTTATTAAATTTTAGTTAAGGCACCACAGTTATAATTCTCAAAGTTGAGCTGGTCTATTAGAATTCTACATTAGATGTTCCTTCGATTTTTGTAATATATTAACAAAAAATAAACATATACCACCAGCCGCTGGCGTATACTTGAGAAACTTAGTTTTTGTTCTATTTTTCAGTGTTTTTTTGGCTTTTTTCACAAATATACATATTGTTTATTGTTTACTTCATACATATTTTTTCACCAAGAAAGCTCTGACATACAACCACAGAGAGCCGACAGATGGAGATATTTTAATCATTGTTAATTTTTCATATGAAGTGGCTAATGTTTAACACATAAAAGTCAATCTAACCATATTCCTGATCGTTACGAAAAGTCTCATGATCTCTTAGTCTAATAGTGGTTATTTACAAAATTAAACAAAAACAATAATACATTTTAAGCATTTATGGGGGCTGACTTAAATATATCTGTATTGGATTTTTTATACATATAAGAAAGTACTCTTTTTGTAGAAATATCAAAGAACCAAATATTTCAAAGAACCAAATATTTCAATCATCAATTTTATTTCAAAACAATTTAATATCAACAATCACTATGACTGGAAAAAATACATATGGCACAGATATTACGAGCTTTCTATAATAATTACTATTATTAAAAATCAATCAAACTAAGTAAAGTTCGACATTATTGTGTTGACAGCTTAATTCAATGTGATTTGGTAATAATATATTAAAATAGCGCTACCTACATACAGCCCGCGAGGTCTAAGCTGAGCTTAACATTTGTGTGAGTGTTCATATATAGGGTAGGTGCAACGTCACTTGTTTTGCCTAAACTGGCTTTCTGCTGTTTGACAACTGGCGTACACCTCTTATACTGACTCATAGCAGCATCACATATGTAATTCTTATTAAATTATTTTTGAGTTCGACTTATTAAAACTTAAATATACAATTAGCACTATCACAGGAGCTGCACGCTGCTGTTTCTTGTTTATGCGGAAGACGACTAGTATGGAAACCGCAAGGGGGAGGAGACACGAAGTGACATTAAGTTTCTAATGCGCGCACGGGCATACAAATCTATGGACGCGGTGACAGTTGCGTCACCGGCGTGTTGCCATCCCCCGCGGACAAAACGTCACCGAATTGTCACGTATCCAAATGCGCGCACCTTCATTAACGGTGAAGTACACGGTGACAGTGACGCAACAGTCACGGTGACAAAAATCACTAGTGCGCGCTATCCCTAAAGAAAGAAAAAAGTCACCCTATCCTTGATGATAATATAAAAGAACGATTCATTATTAACTCTAAAAGCACATCATACGATAATTAAAATTACGAGGATGCAATGCCCGGTGTGGAGCAATTGATATATTTTGTTATGGTTGTTTTTAACTTTTTTATTGATCTTATAAACATTTTTTTTCTGGGTTTACTTTTGGAGATACCCACATAAATGAAAAGCTCAGCTTACACTTCGCGAACTGTACATTCTTGCTTGGGTATTGTAAGAGTATGTTGTTTTTTAAATTATCCAACAGATCTACCCTGATATTTTATTTTTAGGATGAGGTTATACAGGGTGGAAGTGTCAGCACCACTTTAAATGACACCATAGTTTTAACTACTCTATATAAGCCTAATACAATAAAAAAAATACCAAAAATGAAAAAGTGATTTTTTTCAAACAGTATAAATAATAAAATTGTCGTTTTAAAATAAAAGTTGTTTAACCTATAGTTGTATTTTTGTAGTAGTATGTGTTTACGTTATTGGTATCTATGTGTAACTGCGTCATACAAAATACAGGTATGGATAAACATCGTGAAATGAAAAAAAAATCCAACGTCTAAACTGTTGAGTTATCTTGATTCATTTCTTTAGGTATGGGTTTGAAATATTTTACCCTATATGCTTGTAGGAGCATAAGTGTGCTCTTTGGTGTGACAAAATGCTCTTAGCACGAGTACTCACGGGTTAAATAACCCAGCCATTACAAGCCACTTTTTTAAGTTTTCTGAAATTTAACTATTTTTTTATAATTTATATATTTAAGTTTCAGGCAACATTTCGGATACTCTCAGAAATTTTGTAACATACTGAATTTTAGTATTATTATTACCATCGTAATATTTTTTATAATCTATCACTTTAAAATGATTTACAAATATAATACAAATTTATTAAGCCACTAGCCATAAATTGATAAGTTCACTGTTAGTATTATATACTATAAATAGAGATGATGGTATAGAGTATACACATAGCTCACCTCAATTGTTGTGATATGACACCGAGTTATAATAAATAATAATTAATACAAAAGATATCAAAATCTTTTTATCATTGGTAATTTTTAGGGTTCCGTTTTTACCCTTTGAGTTACGGAACCATAAGAATGACCAACGATACAAGAAAGTTTTGATCACTTTGTTGATCCATCTGTCAAGAGCATTTATCTCGAGATCGCGTGTATAGGAGTGGAATAGGAGTTTGTACGGCAGGTTGGAATATTGTATCTTACGTCGCGCACATACCTAATTCAGATTTAAGAACTTATTTAATTTTCTCAAAGACACCATTATCGTAAATGGGCCAAATTGAAATGGGACCACGGAAAGCACTAGCTTTTAAATAAAAGAGAATCATTTAAATCGGTTCACCCAGTCAAAAGTTCGGAGGTAAAGAATGTGTTTCGCTACCTAGTTTCCTTATGAGTAAAATATAAGACTATCGATGTGTAACGAAACATTTTCTGAATTTTTTGCTTGGATGCTTATTACATAATATAAATTTGAGTTATTCTCTATTTCTGAATATAGATAAAGCTGAAATAAAATATGTCATTGTTGTCATTTAGTGACCAGTCTAATTTAAGCAGTGTCACAGCCTCCTACTCCCGGGTTCAGTTGATATCAATACCATAGTTATTAGAGACGAGGTAATTTTATATGATGATATATGATGGATATTCTCCCATCTACTAACATGTGGGAGTTGACATAAACCTAAAGTTGCGTCCAATTTTTAAAAGATCGCCAAGATTTTAAAGGATTTTATCCTACAAATGTATGTCAAGTGTACCTAAAGTGGAGGTATACAGAGTGGAAGTATTAGCACCACTTTAAATGAAACCACAGTTTTTACTACTCTATAAAAGCTAAATACTATTATTTTTTTTCGCCAAAAAAAAATATAGTATTAAGCTTTCTGTATATTATTTTTCCCCCAAAAAAGAAAAAGTGAATTTTTCAAACAAAATAAACAATAAAATTATTGTAAATAAACAATAAAATTAGGAGCGCTGACACTTCCACCCTGTATACCTACTTATTTATACACAAGGTCATATATACCTTTTATTTTAGTGGGAAGAGTTCAAATGGCAATATATCATTTAATGTTCAATAAGGAAAATTTAAATTTCATAAAAAAATAATATTTAAAAAAATCGACATAACCTCTCAACAATCTTGCAAGGGTATTTCTAGGTGGGGATGTAATAAATATTTATTTATATTTTTACCTTCACACTGTGTCCCGTAATTGCAGGGTATATAGAGTGAAGTGGTAAGACACTGCTGCGTTCTTTACTTTTCGCAAAATTTTCCAGACTTTATATTATTACTATACATTATTTTTAATACTCTCTATTATAACTTCTCTCTTCTATTTCAATTTAATTAGATACTGCTATTTGGCAAAATCTAAATATAAATGGGCTTACTGAGTCTGTTATTTTGTTGAACAATTAACAAATATAAAAACATATTTATTTGTAATTTTAGATCAAAAATATCAATGTTCAGTGAATTGATATTTAAATTTATATAATTGTTTTTATTCAATATTAAAATAATTATTCATAAAAAAGTACAACTCTCCATTCTGTAGCTTTACACTTGCAAAATTATTTGTTTAATCTTGTACCTACCATGAACATGAAAATTTCATATAACAATCTTTTACAGTACATACGTACGAAGAAATACGTTTTGTATTCCCGTGTAAACAAAACAATAAGAAAGATACAATTATCTATAGTAAATTTGATGTAGCAATATAATTTCACAATCCTTTATCAAATTTGATTTGTAATATGTTTTACAGTTAGCACAAAGTAAAATGAAACGATACCTAGAAGATTAATTTAACCTTATCAGATATGAAAAACAGGTGGGTTCAATGTTAAGAATACACGATTTACGATATTAATATATGACTGGATTAATCGGCATTCTTTAGTAATTGTTTAATTTTTTTCCACACATCATGTGCCTGGTAGATTTTTAAAAACATAACAACGACGATTAAATCCAATCGAATATGCCTTCTGAAGGGCATAGTCGTGTCGCAAATGAAAACGAAAATGAAGAATTTAGAGAAACTGATCCGTTACGTGAAAATGTGGAAGAACAAAAAGAAGAAACTAAAAGAACCTTCAAGGAAACGTGTTGTTACGTCGTGAAAAATATTACCGTGGAGCCGACGATGTTCTTTTTTATACTATCGATAGTCTTAGGAACATTGACATCACAGAATCTAAACCTAGAGAAAGCTTGCCGAGTAAATTTAAATTTTACCACTGAAATTTGTGACGCTCTTCAACAACAAACTCTAGAAGAAGGTAATGTGTATGAAAGAGATGTACAGAGACTCGTTGCAAGGGCTATGACATGGAAAACGTATATAACAGCAACACTGCCCTGTGTTTTAGCCCTATTCATAGGATCATGGGCAGACAGGACCGGCTATAGAAAAATATTTATTGTAATAGCTCTTGCTGGGCAAATACTTAGCAGTGTCAATGGTATCCTAAACTTCTATTTTTTCTATCAGCTTCCTTTAGAAGTATTTGTCTTTAGTGACGCCATTATTGATGGTATAAGTGGTTCGTGGTGTGTTTGCTTCTTAACTTTGTTTTCATATATAAGTGCCATAACTACCGATGAGAATAGAACATTTAGAATGGGTCTCATCAATTTTAGTTTAACAGTTGGCTTCCCAGTGGGCATGGGAAGCAGTGGAATATTATATAAAAGTATAGGTTTCTATGGATGTTATGGCATAGCAGCGGGATTGAATTGTATAAATTTATTATACAATACTTTCATTCTAAAGGATCCTCCGCGCACGCCAGAACAACAGTCAGTAAGTAACTAATATCACTTAAAAAGCGTAAACTTTTTTACTTTAAAGTATAATAGAGAACACATAAAAAAATATATTTTGCATATAAAAATTTACAGATTAAATATAAAAAATATAGTATTCCAAATTTATAAAAAACATTATTTTAAAAGCTTTAAAGGTTGAATAGGAACTCACATTTTTTACTATAAACGATGTCAGTTACTAGGTATAGTATTAATTTTATCAAAGTTAATAATTGATAATTTAGTAAATCCACATAACGATCACTCATTGATATGATGACGTGATCTATTTAGTTAATTTTTGATATTTATTCTTATTGATACATATACTAAATATCCCAATTCACGGCTCGGCGGAAAGTGGGGAACGGAGGTGTCATAATGGAAACGGAGTATCTTACCTCAACCTCTGCCTACTGTGCTATGTGCGGGATCTGGTGATATATCTCTTATGATAGGCAGAGGGAACCTGGTGCTAAGAAACTTTTTTCCGCCCAATTTTCACTATATTGCATTTTGAATGGCGGAATGGAACTCAATGCTCCACTTTGTCTACCAAAGCATGTCTATAATTTAAATATACATAATTTCCTCCAAATGAGAATAGAACCCACAACCATAATATTTATAGTCAGATGCTCTCAGACATCACGACGACGACCTCGGCTTAAAATATATCCAACAAAATATCTTAAACATTATATTGAATTAAAATTATTTTACAAATATGAGAAATAGCACTTTTGGGTATATGAAATATTTATTACTAATCAAAAAAGATGGATCGGTTGATTTTGAAAAGTATCCATAATATTTGAGGAAGGCTATATACAAAATATGGAGAGGTTATAGGAAATGAAAGAAGTTGTCATATGTTCATATTTAAAAAACTACTTAATCGATTTTCATGAAACTTGGACTGTTTCTTAAGTTGAAATACACCTCAGTTATTATCAAGAGAATAATCATATCTATTTACCTTTTAATTTTCGCATAATTTGCTTATACAAAATCAATTAATAATGCATATTAAAAATATTTAAAACATTATAACCTAATATATGTTTTATATTATTTTAAATAAAAATACATTCAATTTTAGCATGTAGGTAAAGGTGCATTCCACTACCTAAGATTGTTCTTCGATCTTACTAATATTAAAGAAACTATACAAGTGGTGTTCAAGAAGACCGCGAACAACAGACGTTTTCGTATCTGCACCTTTCTAGTGGTAGTAAGCATTTTGTTCGGACCAATGCATGGTAAGTGTTTTTTTTTTATTGTGTTTTATTTTTTTTCAGATGATGTTTAAAATTACATTATATACGGCATACAATGTAATTTTAAACAGCTTTACTTATTTGGTCGATTGATAAAAAATTAAATAACAAAATCATATGTAATCCCATGTATTTTTTTTTTTGCCGTGAAACGTTGATCTTGGAAGGTTTTTTTAGATAATGTACTTTATTAATATATCAAGACTGTTTAGATATGGGACATAGAAAATAATTTAAAAAGTACTAAAACAAAATGGAAGCACCGAATATTCCCCACTCCCCACGTAGTTTTATATTATGGGTAATTTTAATACTTTTATCATTATAAGTATCGTGGATGTAAATTAAGCTGAATCTGCTAAAAAAAAAGCCTAAATTTGATAACATAAAATGTTACTTGTTATTTTACTTTATCAGCTTCACGCTTTATCATGCACATAGAAGGGTAGGCAGAGGGAACCTAGTGTTAAGACACTCCGTTTCCCACTTTCTGCCGGTCCACTTTTTGGAGGCATTGCGTGTTGAGTGGCAGAAATCTCTGCCTCGACACCACAGCGAAGAAATAGAAATATACATTTAAATTAATATTTCATTCCCTCGAGTGGGGATTGAACCCACAGCCAGTCACGTTTAGAGTCACAGTTTGTGCACGCCACGACTGGCCTCAATTATAATAACATTGGTTTCATAACTTGATATACCTATAGCGTTTGGTATTACCGAATTAGGTATCTAATAGAATATTTATTTAATCCACGTATTATCTTGTTAAAGATTCGTCAAACTACATATCTCTATAATAAATAGGTAGAGTAATATAAGTATAAGCTAATCAATGGAAAATAAAACGTGACGCAACCAAGTCTCAGTCATAACCTTTACTAATATAATAAATCGGAAAAGTTTGTTTGTTTGTTTAAACGCTAAGATCTCTGAATCTACTGGTACAATTTACTAATTTTTGGTTTTGTATAAAAGCTACATTCTTCAGGAGTGCTTTATACTAAATATCATTATGGCGTAAGTCTTAGTTAGCCTTAAATAACGAAATAACAATAATAATGAACGCAATCAAATTGCTTTAAACGCGTGCGCTGCAAAAATAGTAAAATATATGTATGGAAGAAATATTCTATTTTATTAGTCTGCTATAGTAAATAAGTCACTATAATGCATTTTGTGACAAAAAAATATTGAAAATTGCAAGGTGATATTTCAAAGTTTTTTAATTGATGAAGACATTGATACATTATCTCAAAATTATTAAATGTATAAATTACATTAATTATATAATTTATATTGACAATCTTATGGTATGCGGGCGAAGCCGCGAGTGGACCGCTAGGTTCTACATAATATGACTCAATAGAGTGATCAGAGTGAGAATCTAAAAGAAGACCATCGTGTGCGGAGGCGCAGCGTCTCACCGTAAATGTAGTGTCTGTAGGTTTTTTAATTTTTTTTTTCATTTCTTCGCCCTGATTATAGAAATGACATATTGAGTTCCACCACTAAAATGTCAAATGCGAGCGGAGAGTTAAGTACTGAGTGGTTTGACACTAGGTTTTCCCTGCGCAATCTATTAAGTCCGGGATACAGCGTGAAGAAAAAAAAAAATAATCCACAGTTGAGCTTCGTTTGGTATTATAATGGTAAATAAAATGTAAATATCTGTCTGTAATTTCAAAATAACCGTGTTTTTTCAAGTCCAAATAATTATTTACATTATACTAAAACAGAAATAAACATTTTTTTTGTTTGTCTTTCTATTTGCCCAGGCGATATTTATAGGACTTTCGTTGAATGATATAGAGGATTGTTGAGCAACATTATAAACAACTATATACCTCGGAATTTCAGCGTTTGTCGTTAGCGATTAACTACCGCCTACATTTTTTGCCAGTATAATTAAATAAAAATTGCAAGAGCTTTAAATAACGATTTTTAAGTGTATAGCAATATGGATAACCATACTTAAATAAACAACCAATTTTTCCTGAATGCACTTTAATAATATTAAATATATATTCGTATAGTTTAAACGGGATCTAGATTCTAGATTATATGTGTTTATAAATATTTATGTTTACCACCGCTTGTTATACAATACTTTCAACTACCCATGTTACAAAACACTTTCCAAAATCAATTTTTTTACTTCTCATTGTAGAAGGGTATTATAGCATGAGAGACCGAGAGGACTTAGTCAGTATAGTTCTTTCTCTAGTTTCTTCTTCGTCGGGGTAGAAAGTCAAAAAGATCATTTATATTTAATCGCTTTTTTATGGATTGTCAAAAAGCGAGTAGTATTCATAATTCGTTTATCTGGAGGAAAATCGAATATAAAACAATCGTGTCACATCAGTCCTTTAAAAATAACAGTAAAAAATATACATATATCTCTCAATATATGATGATAATTGAATTAAATTAAATTTTCAGGTGAACTATCGATAATGTATATATCTACAAGATACAGATTCAACTGGGACGCATTGAAGTTCAGTATATTTCAAGCATATAATTTCGTGACACACACATTTGGTAAGTTCTTTAATCCTGTTGAATAAATTATCTTCTTGGAAACTCAAAAGTAATACTAAAATCGATGTGAAATTTGATTAATAAATATGCGTCAGCACACCGAGTTAATTGTAGAAATCGTTTTTTTTAAATTAAAAGAGATATATAACATTTATATATTTTTAGGGTTCCGTACCTCAAAAGGTAAATACGGAACCCTTATAGGATCACTTTATTATCCGTCTGTCTGTCTGTCTGTCACGACCGTCTATCTGTCTCGAGATCATGTATGTATCAAGCTTATAATAATATCTTATATTCAGGTCTGTATGTGATCCATCCAAAAGGGAACAGTTAAATGCTTCTGAAAGCTGCTTCACGAAGCACGAAAACAAAACTCAAGTTTCTAAGTCAACGTAATCAAAATATATGAGCATATATTCACAGATTCTTCTGGGTTTTTTATTAAATTCGCAGTGTAATCCTAAGTATATAAGTGAGGTATAAAAGTAATAGGTGTATAAGTAATAGATATATGTTCGAATTTTTGAGATTTATTTTTTAGAGCAAAATCTATCTAATCTTTTTAGACAAAAAAGTCACAGGTATCGACTTTTTTGTTTTGGTAACAAAGATCATTATATTCCTCAGAATAAGAACCTGTGTTTAATGTAAGAATATTATTATATTAGCGATGTATTTAATATAAAAATATTATAAAATTTATAAATTTAATTTTAAGTTTATAAATAAAATTTATAACCTTCATTTCACATTATCATTGCCATAAATTATAACTTAATTATTTTCAGGAACTATCTTCTCCATTTTGGTGTTTAGTAAATATTTAAAATGGCATGACTCTGTTTTGGGAATAATATCAACTGTAAGCAAGATTATGGCTTCCTTTGTATACTGCTTTGCGCCAAACGAAAGGATATTTTACATTGGTATGTTTGATATTGAAATTGTTATTATATATATTGAGTTAAGCATATTTTAGTCAAAATGCGACTTCGACGTCTTAGATATATACGAGTATAGGAAATGAAAAGAAAACATGGTTGTGACATTAGGTCCTATCCTGCTAAAATAAATAAATGAATGGTTATATCACAAATATAGCATGTGTGTCATATATAGCAAGCGTGTATTTTTGAATATCTATCATAATATTGATCAAAGGACGTATATATTTTTATATAAGGTAACCTAATGTTCACTCAGTTCCCCACAACACAATTTTCGAGACATCGAACTAAATGCTGCGCCTTGTTATCTTAAGAAGCATTTTATATATAAGATCTTTGAAAAATAAAGTCATAGCAATTAAAACTTTGATAAATTTTATATTTCTCTATCTTTAGTATAATTGTGTCATTCTAATATCATTATTAGAGCCTTTCTTATGATCAATAAATTCGACTTGGCCTAAACGTGATTTCCAGCCATAAGGCATCTTAAAATATTTTAAAAATAAAAAGTAGCCTAAGGGTACCTAAAAATCTTAAATTATTTCATATAGGCATAGGAAAATCTAATAAATCTAGAAGTTAAATAAAAATCTCCTCCAAATAAAATCTATAAGGTAGTTATGCCATTTCTACGCTTTCCGCACGTACATATGTATATAGATACATTGCTTATGATATAAATGATATAAGTAGTCTTTTTTGGAAATTTAAATAGCTACATCGTGGCGCAGTAGAGCATCGTCTTATTGTAAATGTGACACAGTTCGATCCTCACTTGGGCTGATGTATTTATTATTCCCTACTGAGGT
Organism: Heliconius erato x Heliconius himera; assembly: GCA_013421005.1. Lineage (NCBI taxonomy): Eukaryota > Metazoa > Arthropoda > Insecta > Lepidoptera > Nymphalidae > Heliconius > Heliconius erato x Heliconius himera. The sequence continues at coordinate 53,774 of JAATLQ010038564.1, read as the reverse complement.
CAAAGACAAGAGGTTCTCTTTCTTTCCTTACGTCTAGTTATCAGTCGAGTTTACAGTTACTGTAAAAGTGAAGGATGTGAGTGCGATTGCCATTCGGGAAAATAAAATATTTAATAATTTAATTTCGCTCTGGTAACGAGACATTTGGTAGCGTGGCTTTGAGTTCCGCCACTCAACACACTTCGAAAATTCGGCGAAAAATAGTGAAGTTTTAATGGGAACGGAATGTCTTAACATTAGGTTCCTTTGTTCCCTCTGCCTATTCCTATAGATGAAGCTAAAGAAAAAATCATCTACCTTTTTATAATTTATTCAATGACAGGAGAAGGATAAAACTTCGTTTTTAAAACATCACCTAGTAATATCGGTGCAGTTGAATAGACATGCTAAGAGTAGTCGTATATTTGTTTTTCCTACAACTACTCGAGCTGATGTTGCTCAAGCTATCTTATTTACACAAGAGACGTAATTGAATGGAAAATATTAATTATATTTAATTAATCTTATACGTACTTGTATGTGTGTATAAGTAACTATAAGGTGTTACGTGCTATAAATATATGATAGGTATTAAAAAATACTTCCCGTTTGAGTTTTAATTTAAATATAATTATTACTTGATAAATAATTGTTTGTTTTTTCAGCTTCACGCTGTATCTCGCACACAGCAGGGTAGGCAGAGAGAACCTAGTGTTAAGACATTCCGTTCCCAACTTTCCGCCAATTTCTGTAGGCATTGCTTGTAGAGTGGCGGAACTCAACGCCGCGCTTTCCCCTCTACACCAGAGCGAAGAAATGAAAATATAAATGTAAATAAATATTTCGTCTCCTCGAGTGGGGATCGAACCCACAACCAGTTACAGATTCACAGGCACACTTTGTGCCCCGGCGCCACGACTGGCCTCTATATAATTGTTGTATTATGATAATGGCTTTGTTTGAATATTTTAGACACTTTGATATTTAATCTCTTTTACAATTTTACTCTGAGACGTTAATTAGCGTTTAAGTGTAAACAGAGCCCAGACGCAGGAGCACAAGTGTGTAACTGTAAACATAATTTGTTGTAGGTTCGTTCTCCATTCGAGGAAATTAAATATTTAATAGTTTCATTTCTTCGCTCTGGTATCGATTCAAAGAGTGGCGAGTTCCTCCACTCAACATGCAATATCTCCAAATGTCGAAATCGATGGAAAATAGGGAACATTAACACTTGGGTCTTAACAATAGGTTCCCTCTGCCTACCACGCTGTGTGCAGGATGCAACGCAAACCTGATTTGAAATGTTAATATAATAATAATTTAAAAAAAATGTATTTAAGTGCGTTAAGCATTAGTAGTGATTATAAAAATGCAACATAATAATCATACATTATTATGTTGCATTTTATTATAATTTAAATAATATAAATTTAAAGCAACTTTGGTTTATATGGAATATAGTATTGTATATTAAATCTGTTATAACTGTAGATGTTCTTTTCTGGTATTACTGATATTAATATAAGCTTTACAGATTCACGCTGTATGCCACTAATGGCATTGTGGGAAGAGAGCACCTATTTGTCAAGACACTCCGTTTTTCACTTGCGTATTGTGTGTATAAGTCCCCTTTGTCCATTCAGAGAGGAGAAGGAAATATATATATTTTTTTTAATAGGGATAAAACCCACAGCCGATATTTCACAGTCAAACGCTGTCCACCTGCGCTACGATGGCTTTATTAATACTCGTATCGCTGTTCATTTATTCCAAAACTACAAGTACTATACAAATTTAATGTTAAAATGAATATAAGTTTATCATTTTAACTTTTTGTTGAATATTTAATAAAATTAACATATTATTTCATTTTGTTACAGCACCGTTAGTTGACATTTTGAATGGGACATCGTTACTGGCTTTGAGGTCTATCGTATCAAAATTGGTGGAAGCAAATGAATTTGGTAAAAGTAGCATGTTTTTTATTGGAACTGAAACTTAAAGCTAACGTTATATAGGTCACTCTTTTTTTTCAGCTTTACCGCAGGGTCCCCATTATGGTCATCTATTACATATAAATAAAATAATAAGGAGTAAGGAGATAATTACTAAGAATTATTTATCGTCTGGCA
>JAATLQ010038564.1:0-51560 GCA_013421005.1 Heliconius erato x Heliconius himera | reverse complement strand
GAGAGAATGCTCTTTATTAAATATTTTTAAAATTTTAAAAGTGTCAAAAAAACTACCTACAGAGATTCTAACAACATAAATAAGTTTGTAGAACGTATGGTTGTCAGAGCACCTGGTCGGTTTCCAGGAGGCGCGGGTTCGAATCCCGCTATGTTGAAATTTTTATACATCTTCTAAATGAATATTTTTCTTTCCTAAGTGTGGAATAACACTTTAAAAAGGTTAAGAATAAATAATAATACATTACCCGATACACGAGAAAATTAAATATTTTATAATTTCATCATATACCTAAGTACATATAATTTTAATCCAATTTAAATAGGAAATTGTCCAATCAGGGCAAATAGACATTACTATTTAATATTAATAACATTATTGTGTAAAACAAGAAATTAGGTGAGGCCACATATGTAAGTTATCCATGCAGGTTACTTGTAACGAATAATGTTAGGCGTTATCAAATATTTAGTAAAAAAAATAAAATAAAATCAGCTTCATACTGTATCTCGGCAGGCAGAGGGAACCTAGTTAAGTCACTCCGTTCCCCACTTTCGGCCAAATTCTGGAGGCATTACGTGTTGAGTGGCAGAGCTCGAATCGAGCAGGAATCGAATCAGATGTTTGTAATGAAGATGATTAAAAATTATAAACAATGGCACAAAAATCGGTTGGTATGTACATGTGTATCAATCTCTTGTTTTCAGCTCCACGCTATATTACGAATGTAGCAGGGTAGGCAGGGGGAGCATAGTGTTAAGACACTCCGCTCTCACTTTCCGCCGAATTCTAGAGGTACTGAGTGTTGAGTGGCGGAACTCAACGCCGCGTTTTGCCTCGACACCAGAGCGAAGAAATGGAAATATAAATTTAAGTAAATATTTCACCTCCTCGAGTGGGGATCGAACCAACAAGCAGTCGGTTTTGCAGTCACACTTTGTGCCGCTGCGCCACGACTGGCCTCAAGTAGGTATTCTAGTAGATATTCTGATTTCTGTGAAGCAGTACAATTTTGTTTCTTTTACTCTTTAATTTGCGTTTCATATGCTGTGTGTCCCGAAGCATCTATCGCATACAGCACTATAGGCAGAGAGAACAGACTTAAAACACTCCGTTGCCCAATTTTTGTTTATCTTAGTACTATTATACTTATTGGATTTTGTTACATTTTCTTAACGTTCGCCTCACATTCCGCTCCCCACGTAGCCGCCAATATTCGAGCATATATAATGTCTTTTGAATATTGGCGGCACTCGACGCCACGATTTGTGTCGTCACTGGAAGAGGAAATAAAAATAACTCATTCCCCTGAATGGAAATTGAACCCACAACTATCGCGCTTACAATGGCAAACGCTCTGCCGCTACGTGGCATTTTTTAACTTTAAATTTATTAATATATTAATATATTGAGGTTAGTTGTGGCACCGACCACAAGCGTGTCGCTGTAAACGCAACAGGTTGTGAGTTCGATTCCCACTAGAGGAAATGAAATATTTAATGTTTACATTTCTTCGCTCTGGTATCGAGTCAAAGCGCGGCGTTGAGTTCCGCCACTCAACACTCAGTACCTCCAGAATTCGGCGGAAAGTGAGAGCGGATTGTCTTAACACTATGCTCCCCCTGCCTACCCTGCTACATTCGTAATACAGCGTGGAGCTGAAAATAAAAGATTGATACTCATGTACATACCAACCGATTTTTGTGCCATTGTTTATCATTTTTAATCATCTTCATTACAAACATCTGATTCGATTCTTCACATATTGCGCAACAATATTACTTTTATATAAATATATTTTATTTAAATATTTTATGAATAAGATAATATTTGATATATAGTAAAAGTAAATATAACACGAGTAAAGTAGCATATTACGACTGTTCCTACTGATCTAATGGTAATATAAAGTAGTAAAGATAGTCTCTACAAATAAAAGGCGAGTCTTAGCCAAAGTAAACCGTGAGAGTGTAAAATAAATTAAGGAAAGAGTTTTAATTATCTTGTATACTTATTATAATTTATTTATTTTTTAAATTCTATTTTTTTTAATATACGCTATGTTATAGGGAATTAAGTAATAAATGTGAGGTTATCGTTGTGCAGTAGTAAACTATGACTATTAACACGATAGTTGTGGGTTGTGATTGCATCTTTTCTTAAATTTTGGTAAAACTAAATGTAGCGTGAAGTGTCGAATCACTCAGCACGCAATGTCTTCAATTCGAGTGGAAAGCGGTTTTTTTTCCCTATCCTTTAATAAACGTTTGATAAAAACCGTTGAAGCCGTCGTAGCGCAGAGGCAAAAGAGTGTGACTGTAGCGCATCGGTTCCCAACCAGTTGTCCGTGGACACAATTAAGTTGTTTCCTAAGTAAAACATAAAATATTTTGACATTTAAATTTAATATATTTTGAAATTCATTGAGTTTTAATATTTACTTAAAAATTCACACACCCCATCATAAAAAAGGTCAGATTCTTTTTAAACTTTTGACTTTGAAATTATTTTTTTTGTTTAATTATTAATTTATTTTTATTATACCTACAAAGTGGTCCCTGCTAACAAGAATTCTATAAAAGTGATCAAGAAAAGATCACTTGATCCTGATCAAGAAAAGATTGGGAACCCCTGCTGTAGCATGACGGTTGTGAGACCCCCCCACTCGGAGGAAAGAATTACTATTTATTAATATTTTAATTTCTTCGTTCTGGTACGAAGACAAAAAAAGTTCGGCGGAAAATGGGAAACGAAGTAACATTATGTTCCCTTTGCCTAACGTGCTATATGTGTGATTTCATTTGATAAAAACCCTTAACATACTGAAAATGAGAAAAGATAAAAAAGCTAGTCTGGGCTTGAGGCCAGGCGTGGCGCAGAGGCACAAGCATGCGATTTTAACGCGACTGACAAGTGATTTCGATTTCCACTTAGGGGAATCGCAATCCACGCCACTTAGCACACAATGCCTCGAGCAGAAAGTAGGAACGGAGTGTCTTAACACTAGATTCTATCTGCCTAACTTGCTGTATGCGGCATAAAACGTGAAAGGAAAAAAAGAAAGAAAAAAAATATGTCAAAAAATTATGAAACTCTTACATTAGAACAGACTTTTTAAGTAATTTCTTTATTTTATAGGAAAAGTGAATTCCATATTTGCGTTAACTGAAAATCTAATGCCTTTGGTGTACGTTCCTCTATATACAAAGATGTATGTGGCCACTATGGATGTGTTGCCCGGTGCTGTGTTCCTGCTAGGATCTGCCATGACGCTACCCGCCGTAGTTGTTTTCATGTAAGCAAACACTTTAACTCTAGATATCCTGCGCATGGAAAAATACTATGCACGAAATATAAATAGTGCAAGTGCAAGTCACGAAATATTTATAATACAACTATTATTCTATATTATTATTCATATTATTTACTTAAGATAATTTTATTGTCTATTTCAATGCACGTAAACGTTAACTCGTGTATGCCTTCTTATCAACAGATTGTTGTTTTGGGAACATCTACGGAATCAGGCGAGATTGAAGAAGGAAAAGGGTATTGAATTATCAGAACAGTAATTTAAAAGTATACACAATTTTACGACACCAAAGTATATAAGCGATCCCGCTCATGTGGAACAAATGATATCAAACGAAACATGAAAGAGTAGACGACTTTAAGCATATTTCACGGCTTGCTACTCCATGAATCACTAGAATAATCTTTTATAAAAATAAGATAGCTGATGTTAATCTTTCAAATAAACTTTTAAATATGAAATATGTTTTACTTACAATATCCTATACTATTTTTGATACAAATATATATCCTTGGCTAAAAGTATCCTTATCAATAAGTCTGACGACTTTACAAATATTGGCCTCACTTGTTGTATAAGTAATCATAGTATAAATATATGTAATTCAGTTAATTCTATTATTTATTAGAGATTGAGGTTTCTAGATGGCATAAAGTCTGTACAATGTGAACAGTGCGTGAGTTTTCCTAAGTGAGTTAAGTCTAACGCGTAATTTGGTTTTGTGAAAATGGCTGAATCTGAAAATACTAAATCAGCGGATCAAGTTGATATGCAAGAGATGAACAAAGATGAACCAAACGAAACCGCTCCCCTGAAACCTAGCGACAGCAGCATAAATAATAAAAGCACAAAGAAAAAGCTAACTTTTTCAGAAAAAATTAAGTTAATCAAAAATAATATAACAGTAGAACCAATTATGGCTTGTTACATAATGCCAAGTATCTTAGCATCGCTGGCCACACAAAATTTGAATCTAGAAAAAGTTTGCCTGGTAAATCTTAAATTCGGTAAGGAAGTCTGTGACGCTTTAAAATCAAGACAAACGACAAATTACACCGAGTATGAAGAACAAGTGCAAACTTACACTGCAGAAATTCAAGCATGGAAGAATGTGGTTCAAACGGCTATTCCTGTGATGATAATATTATTTGTTGGGGCGTGGAGTGATAAAACTGGGAAAAGAAAGATTTGCATATTACTGCCAATAGTTGGGGAATTCCTGACTTGTATAGGATTCATTATAAATACGTACTTTTTTTATGAGCTTCCAGCTGAAGTTGCAGCCTTAACTGAAAGTATATTTCCAGCCATTACTGGTGGTTGGTTTACGAACTTTATAGGTGTTTTTAGTTACATTGGTGATATAACATCTGTTGAAGACAGAACTTTTAGAGTGGGCTTAGTAAATATGTTCATGTCACTCGGCTACCCGATAGGCAGTGCCCTCAGTGGCGTCCTACTTAGTTGGATAGGTTATTACGGAATATTTTCTCTATCAGCTAGTCTTTACTTATTTAGTCTTATATATGGTTTTTTCTGTTTAGAAGATCCTAAAAAGAAAGTTGTTAAAAGAGTAAGTATTATGACACGTACATTATTATTTTAGAAAATATTGAATTTGAGACCAGTTGGCAGCAGGGGCATTAGGGTATGACTACAAACGCGACTTCGATTCCCACTCGAAGTAATGAAATGTTTAATATTATCATTTTCTTGCTGCGGTAACGAGGCAATGCGCGCAGTTCCACCACTCAACACGCAATGCCTTCAGAAATCGGCGAAAAGTGGGTAACAGAAGTGTCTTAATAGGAACGACCTCTCTTGAGACTAGGTTCCCAAGCTCCTGCTTACCCTGCTATGTGCAGGATAAAACGTGAAGCTACAAAATAATAAAACATATATTGAATCAACATATTTACGATTTCTTTAAATGTACGAACTTTTTATTAGTTACAAAATATATACACAAAACATATTATTAGTAACAAAATAATATTTGCAGAAACATAGCGGATGTTTTGGCTTCATAAGGGAATTCTTTGATGTCGCCCTCGTCATGGAAACCTTTAAAGTGGCCTTCAAGAAAGGCCCGGGCAACAGAAGGCTGCGAGTCTGCCTTTTACTTACATGTGTATGTGTCGTATTCGGTCCCCTACAAGGTAAATATTGATAAATAATTAAAGATAATAATAATATATTTTGTCTTATATAAAATTCACATAAAATATTTCGGGCTTTTTCAGGAGAATTTACAATTATGTATTTGTTTACGAGATTCAGATTTAACTGGGACGAAGTTATGTTCAGCATGTGGTCGACGTACAGTATTGTCACGAATTTAATAGGTAGGTAAAATTTAATAAATTTCATACTATTTTATTAAACAAAACTACATTTCACGAATTTTATTGTTTATAATTTTGTAATTTACCTTTTTATTTTAACAATTTTTAACACACTGTGTTTAAATGAAAAAAATTTTTTTTTTAATAAAAAACTTAAGTTTATGGCTTGCAAATTTATATTTTTAAATAATCAAAACGAATAATACAAAAAAACATATTTATATTTTATTTTTAATAATAACAAAAAAAATCATTTCGACAAATTCGAACACACAACGCCTTTACAGTCAAACAAACATTGTTCCATAGCGCCGTAACGTAAATTTATTTAAAATAAAAATAAAATAATTCAGCTTCACGCTGTATCTCGCACACAGCAGGGTAGGCAGTAAGAACCTAGTGTAAGACACTCTGTTCCCCACTTTCTGCCGAATTCTGGAGGCATTGCGTGTTGAGTGGCAGAACTCAACGCCGCGCTTTGCCTTTCGACACCAGAGCGAAGAAATGGAATCGAACCCACAACCAGTCGGTTTAGCAGTCACACTTTGTGCCGCTTCGCCACGACTGGCCTCAAATTCTATAATGTCAGTATACTATATTGTGTTATCAAATAAATTTATTAGGTAACACAATATAGTATAGTGCGCTACTTACAAGTACTTCGTCACAGGTACTGCTTTCTCAATAAGTCTGTTCAGCAACTACTTGAAACTAGACGACACTTTGCTCGCAATTATCTCGTGCATGAGTAAAATCGTTGGCGCCTTTGCGTACGCCTTCGCAAGAAACAATCTGGAAATATATATGGGTAAGTTAGTGACGATCACTTATGTTGAAATTATTATGTATGTCGGTTTATGTACTATACGTATTCGCTTTAATACATTACCATGTTTGGTGGAAAATTTATATATATCTAATTTTGTATATTTTTTTTCGCTTACTCATTCCTAAATATTATAAATTTTTAATTTCCTCGAGTGGGAATCGAACTCACAACCTGTCGCGTTTTTTTACGCTCTGGCAATACAAAGCGTGGCGTTGAGTTGCAACACTTAACACGCAACGATGAACTTACCGTCCTATGTGGAAAAAGCGTTAAACTGCTTTTTTAACTGACTTCCATAACGAGGAAGTTATCGACTATAGGAATTCGACTGTATTTTTTATGTTTGTTAGAACTTTTAACAGAGTAAACTGATTTTGATGATCCTTTTTTATTTGAAAGTTGGTTTTCTGATTCTGTTTCCTGTGCGGTCCCATTTTAATTCCGTCCATTTCTAAGAATGTACTCCATGGGAAAATCACATAAGTATTAATTTTGCATTAAGCATGTGCGCGATAAATGGACGGACTCAATATCACGCCAACAGAATCCGATGATTCTTTTTTTTTATTACAAAGGATACACTTCAAGGGTAGTTTGATGAGAGTTTGGTTAGGTTCTCATTATGAGATCCGGTTGAAGTCGGTTTTTTTTTTGTTAAAAATTGTAATTTTTTAGAATATTTGTTATATTTTGAATTTGAAATAGGCTTTAAATAGATACTAATTATTATTTAAAATAAAATTTAAAACAAAAAAAAGATTGAGCCGCTCAAACTCCACTACTTTGTTCACCCTTTCGATGACGCCACATAAAATTTTTTCTATGGAAGTTTCAGTATATATTCGTACTTATTTTCAATTGTAATTACTATAGAGATCATGGAAAAAAAAAATTTACAAGTATTGTATTGTACCGAAATGCAGAAACACTGATTGATGAGAAATATTGAGCGATGAGAAATATGCAATATTTTTTTTCGTATTCCATGCGATGCAAAAATACGATAACGTTCGTGTAAAAGAGTAAGTCATCATGGCAATTCGATATGATTTGATTGAAATACACATTTCTGGAAGTCGGTTGAGGCCATTTTAAGCGCAGCAGCAGACTTTTCTAATATTATTTCAAAGAAAATATAGAAATATTGAGCTATGTAATGTAACGAACACTAGCCAATCATTTAAGCACCATCACCAGTAACCTTCATTCAAATTTCATAATCCCTGATTGTATTTACCAGAGTTTGGTATATGCGTAGAAAAATGCTATCAGGTTTTATAAAATAACGACGGTCTGCCTGCAACAGGCTCATGGTCCACGAAGGTTGTATTATATAAAAAAAAACTTATTTAGAAAACGTATCAAAAAAATTGACCTGGTCGGTTTCCAGAAGGCGCGGGTTCGAGTCCCGCTACGTTCAAATTTTTATACGTTTTCTAAATAAGTATTTTAGTTTTCTTTTCTAATGTGGAATAACACTTTAAAAATGTTAAAAATATTGTATTACATCTTCAAACAATACAAAAGAAAGATAAATAAATTGACATTTATATTTTGTAAACAATGCTTATTTAAACTTTAATTGGCCTACCAAATGCTATATCACCATAAAAAACCTTTCCAAATTTAAAACAGAATACATTTTTACTAAACAATCAGCTCAAAGAAATTGTTTATATACATCGGAATGTCGATTTATAATAGGTATACCAGTGGACATAAACAAATGTCAAACGATTGTATGATTCCAAGTGTTTAATACTTCATTACATACTCGTGTTTACTAAAATTTAAAAAAAGTAAAAAATCTTATTAGATACTGTAAAATATATTATTTATATTTTTATTAGATATATTTTTCTTTAACAATAATGTGTGCATTCTTTAACAAAAATTTATGTTATAGGCTAAAATATATAATGTAACATAATAATATGTTTTGATCTAATTTGATCTAGGATCGAAATAGAAATTTGCAGCGACATATGATGTCATCATAAATGCTTATATTTTGGGTAGATTTTTCAAATTGGTTTAAAAAACCGGTTTCAGTCATCTTTCTTGATGCACTTTAAAAAAAGGTTGACTAAAAAAATCACTACAGGGATACAGGGCTTAAGTTTTTTCTCGCAAACACTGCCAACACTGTATGCCTATTCAACGCTGATAAATCCAATTTATTATCATAGGATATCAATTTCGTTTTGACCAATGGTGACTCGTTTAGTAAATTTTATTTTTGATACATTGCGTGTTGAATAGCGAAACTTAACGCTGCGTTTTATCTTGTTACCAGAGCAAGGATATAAAATAATTCATTCGAGTGCAAATGGAACCCAAACCCGTTATATTTACAGTCAGACATCGCTACGACAACGTCTACGTACAATAAATATAACATTCGTTTTGACTATAAGTGTATGTTCAAGATTTACTAACTAAAAGCATAAACATAAACACTGTTAATTGAAAAAAATTAAAGAACATACAATAAAGCCTGTGTATGAATAAGAACAAAAAAAGTAATTTACAAAACGTTAAAAAGAAATTCTTCGCTGCATTTTTAAGGAATAATGAATTTTCGTCTGTGTTCATATTCACAGTAAATTTTTAGACATTCTTTTATTTAATTTTTACTAGACAATAGAGTGTAAGGTGCTGATGTGATAAAATTCATATAAAGCATATTTAAATTAATCTATACTTATAATAAATCTGTAGAAAAGTCGTTTCTGTACATTGAAAATATTTAAAAAAATAATAGCCAGGGTGTTAAAGGATAGTTAAGAACCCATTTTCAACATTTTTGGAATTTTTGTCTGTTTGTCTGTTTATCTGCTTATGTAAATACGTATCACGTAAAAAGTACACAATAAATTTAAGCAACTTTTATACATCAAAATTACAAGTAAATCAGAGTAACTTTTAGTGTTTATTTCAGTATAATCGCTTCACTCTATCAAAACATATAAGTATTTAAGTTTCCAAGAAGTTTATATTTGAGATAGTAAAAAATCGATACAAGTCACGCTATCTATTGACAACAAATAGTAGGTAGTAAGGAATCTTGATAACGCAATAAACATTCTGTGGAGTTAAACATATATATATATTAATGAATTAATGAATATTAATCATTTTAATACTTTAGCACAACATCGTTTTCGGTTAATATAATTTTATGTTGGGTGAAATTTACCATAAAAACAGTATTTTTAAACTGTCCTTAATTTTAAATTTTAAATAGATGGCGCTGTGCATAAAAAAAATATTTTTATAGTTTGGAAAGGTTACCGCTACACTCTATCAAAAAATAATGTACTTAAAGTTTTAAATATTTATATTTGAAAAAAAAAAATAGAAACATACGCAATGATATCTATTGACTACATATGATAATGAATGTTATATTGTTGAGTTATTATTTGCTAAACGTTAATTACGTCGTGTAAGTGTAATCTATACTTATAATAAATTTAACATAAACATAGTAGTATTTTTCTAACAATGTTCGAATGGTTACAGTTCTATTGTAAGTCTAATAGATGGCGCTGTGCATAAAACGTCGTTTCCTGAATCGCGCTGACAAGATTCTGGGCAAAAGAATGACTTTAGAAACGTCTTATTTATTTAACTGTTGATAAATTTACGTACGTTACATTTTTAAAGAACAATTGTTCATAGTACTAACTACAAAGTAAAATAAATTGAATTGTTGGTGAAGATTACCTTAGTAACAGTCTAGCTTAATTCGTAATTATTTAACACAGTGATAAAGAATTACTTCATTTTGAATTTGAATTTTAATTTAATATTCAAAGAAATATTTTGAATAGGTTCTTCAGTCCGTTCGTTCGTTTATGTTATTAATATTTTTTTAAGAAACGTATAAAAAAAATAACTTTTGGGAGCATCTTCTAAAAAATTGTCTCAAGAAAAAAATGCTCTGACACTGTTTATATCACGCAGTATTATTTTATAACTTACAAGCGACACGTACCGACATTGCACTATTGCACCTGTATGTTGCATGTATGTATGTCCCAAGGGTATTTTAGGGTATATACCTCAAAATTCTTATAAGATAACTTTGTTGTTTGTCCGTCTGTCCGTCTGTGAAGACTATTTTGTACAAGATCGGTTAAAGGTTAGATACCTCAATGCTCAATTTTATATTCCCTTAGAGCACAAAAAATCTATCTTCTAAATCATCGCAATCTAATGACGATGAAATATGAGGGTTTATGCTTCGTTTTTTGGCGCATTTTCTATCATAACTATAAGGTACTTCCCGTTGATATACAATTACGAAATTTGTTAAAAAGTTAAAATTTACAGCACGTATAAAGGAAAATTCCAAAAATATTTTTCAAAAATTAACTACTTGTCGTATTTGTATCACAGAAAAAAAACATTACGTACAAATTTTACTCTTAATTTGATACAAAATGACAACTTAATGAGATTCAAGAAACTGGTACGAAACTCTTGGGTCATGAGTACGACTTGAACTTGACCGAAAATGTTGATTATTTTATAGATTATATAAAAATGCCTAAAAACGTGTTTTCTATGTATATTCTGTATACCAATTATATATTTAACTAATAATATATGTTACTAATTTAAAAACTGTACAGGAGCTAATATAAGTTATTTTACAAAGAATATCGTGAATACTTATCCAAATCAATTAATTAATAATTAAGGCTGTTTGTAATATCTATATTTCTTAAATGAATAATCATGTAATTCAAGCGGGCAAAGCCGCGAGCAGGCCGCTAGTTAATACATAACAAGACAAAGCGCGGCGTTGGGGTCCGCCACTCTGGTCCGGTTTTAAGGAGGAGGAGTATATTGTGTTATGGATTAAACAAAACAAGATTTTTTTTCTTAGTTTTATCCTTAATATATTACTATTAATTTTGTTCTGATTTCTTCGTTTAGTAAGAATCAGCTTCCGTCGATGTTATTCCATTCTCATATCTACGAAAAGAAAAAAAAAACTGATTATATTTTAAATATTCATATTAGACGACAAATCTTTGTCGTATTTTTCGTGAAATTAAAAAAAAGAAGCTGAAAGCAGAAGCTGAAAAAAATACCTTAAAAATATAAGCCGATTAATTCTTTAAAATCTTATCAGTTATGAAATTGTAAAAGTAGGCCATTTAGACAGTACGATAAACTGTATCTTAAATAATACATACGCAGTATTAAATGATTGCAAAAATAATTTTATCTACAATAGGATTATGATATCATGAAGTGACATAAACTATTTAAAATATGATCTCATACGTATATTATAAATTAGTTTTCAGTAATATTATTGATATTTTTATTAATTTTGTGAATTATGTGTCTCAAATAAAGCTATGGATCCATAAATATGTTGATAGTAGATAAGCAGAGAAAATCTATTGTCAAGACACTGTTGCCGGTCTGACAAGACAAAGAATAGCGTTGAGCTCCGTTAATCAATACATAATACCGAAACTGGGTGGAAAGTGAAGCAAATAAATAATTTCCAAATATTATCCAATTAAAACAACACACCTACAAATGAAATTCATAATTTGTTTCTTTTACCTCCAGAGATATTTTTAAAAAAATGTAACATATTTCTTATATTATATACAACAATGTTATTTGCTAAAGAATTTAATACTGAAATTAAGCTTTTTTGCAGCGCCATTGTTCGAGATTCTAAATGGTACAGCGTTTATTGCTATGCGGTCGATTGCGACGAAACTCGTCAGTGGAGAGGAATTTGGTAAATATTATTGTGCTTAAAAACTGTTTGTATGTAAAGTGCCATTAAAGAAGATTTTACTGGCAAATCATTAGATTAAACTACTAATAAATTATTAACTATCAAACATTTTTATTCTGGAATTAGCTTAGCAATGTAGATTAGATTCTTCTAATTAATAATATAGAACAAAATAGACTTGCTATAATAACATATCATGCTATACAATTAAATCCTGAAAATATCAACATTTATTTCATCTAAAAAAAATTTGTACAGAAGTTTTTTTTAACTACATCCACGAAAATCTAGTATCACGACACTCCGTTCTTCATTGCAAATTGATCGGTACTCAATTGCAACCACAATTCGTCATACTGTCATAGCGAGAAAATGAAATAATACATCCCCCCAAGTGGGGGAAACAATAATTAAATAAATAAATCAATCAGCTTCACGCTGTATCCCGCACATAGCAGGGTAGGCAGAGGGAACTTAGTGTTAAGACACTCTGTTCCCCACTTTCTGCCGAATTCTGGAGGCATTGCGTGTTGAGTGGCAGAACTCAACGCCGCGCAACAATACTTAAATATACATATTTTAATCTACATACGTTATTTGTTTTTTATTCAAAGGTAAAGTGAATTCTCTATTCGGACTAGCGGAAGCAATGACGCCAATAGTATACGGGCCGTTATACTCACGGACGTATGTGGCCACGTTGAATATACTCCCCGGGGCGGTGTTCCTGCTCGGTGCGCTGCTTACCCTACCAGCTGTAATTATATTGGGGTGAGAGTACTGTTATTATTATATCTTTAGTTATTATTTGTTTCTACTATTTAATCTACTAGTTGTAATGTTGGTAGAATATAAAGAAAGAATTTCTGAAAAAATAAATAGTGTTTAGAGCTAAAAGTGTCATTAAATAGTATTTATGTGGTCGGCGCGTCATAAGTCAAAACCATCAGTCATAGCGCAGCAGTACACAGCGCAATACAGTTGCGAGTTCAATTCCCACTGAGGCAAATGAATTATTTTTATGTCTTCTCTTCCCGGTCCCGCCACTCTCCTAATGCAAAGTTTCCTCTATCTGCCTTACATAAAATGGCTACAATGCATGTAACATTATATAGCGTTATTATATAGTATTTTAGAATATTCACAATTTAGTAAATCCTCTGGCTTAGGCCTTTGCTTCGGTCAAATCCCAAATGTTTCATTTCTATTATTAAAACATTCTTTGGCATTAGGAATCATAGAAAACGCTAAGAATTTGACAGAATTTGGCTACAAAGAATTTGACTACCAAAGTCAAAACCACATTGACTTCAAACAAATTTTATTTCTTTATTGCGCGTATTTTATTCGAAATGTAAAAAATATTAAAAAATATTTTAAATAGCATTCTTATCAATTCTTAATAATAATATTATTGTTTACAGTTGGCTGTACTTCCAGCATAGAAAGGACAGAAAAATGGAATCAAATCCCAGCTAGGTGCGAAAAAATAGGGAAAATAGTGAGGTGTATAATTAAGAAATATATTTTATAGAAATATGAATATATAAAAAAAACACAAAATATTTAATAATATCATCAAGTCGAATCAATAGATTGAATCTGAAAAAAATCTATGAAAGACAGAGATTATGTACATATATATGCAAATGTTATATCTATTTAACAAAATCTGGTCATATGTGAGTCGGTCTCGTTAACCAAGGGTTCCGTAAAAATTTCACGTTCCCAGTCAACGATAAGTAGAAAGGTACAAATTATAAAGGGTGTTAAAACTAAACGAGATTTATAGATTTTGATGACGCTGCGAACGTCTAAATTACTAATAACAATTAAACAGCCGTTAATCTATTGCGTTCACTTAGAAGTTTGTTTTTTTTCTGAGTTTCAAGGTACTGGACTGTAGACCTGATTTAAATTATACTTTGATTTCTCCACGCAATTTCGCTCTTGAGAAATCCTTGAGAAATAGAGTTTTATCAGAATGAAAGAAATTCTACATAGGTATACAAAAATACAGACGTCCAAAGTGTTACTATTAGTGTTGCGTTTTTTTTTTTCTTTTAAAGTATAGAATCTTAAAAATTTTGTTAAGTAATACACTATTTTTTAATGTACTCATTTTATTATTTTAACAAAATGTATTTAATATACTTTATACTTATTTAAACTTTGTGAATTATATATTTGATTATTCACTTTGTTTAATATTTTATAAAAATAATGAAATATATGATAAGTTTTATTTTAATTTCCCCCATTTCCATTTGTAACCGACTTCTTTTTTCAAAATGGAGGATATACAATCGTTATATATTTTATTGTTATGGATCGATTTTAAAAATATTACCATTATAGCATATACCATTGGTCCAATTGATGATAATAGAATTCCATGGAAATCAAGAGAAAATTCAACTCAAATTTTATAAAATTATACATTTGCTTCCTGCAAATCATTTGAAAACATTACGCTGCATTGTGCTAGTGATGATCATAGAAGACCCAAAAAATTGAGGCCAGTTGTGGCCCCAGGGCATAAAATATGGCTGTAAACGCAACAGGTTGTGATTTCGATTCCTTCCGCAGCGGCACAGCGTTTGGCGATCGAAGCATCTGTGAGTTTGACTGCCACTTTGACACATTCAGAAGAAGTTTCATTTTCTCACTCGGCAACAAGACAAGGCGCAATATTAGCTTAGATCTGCCACTCAGCGCGAAATGTTTTGAAAATTAGGCAGAAAGTGGAGAACAGAATGTCTTAACACTAAATTTTTTTTGGCTATGCTATTTGCCGGAAACAGTGTAAATCTATAAAATATCGCAGTAATGTTATAGAAATGAAATGCTTTTATATTTTTTGTGATTACATGGAAGGACTATTGGTTTTCTGATATTATGATCTAAAATGTAAATGTAAGTTTATTTATTTTTATTTACTTTTTCTGTACACTGTAGGTACATAATATTACAAAGTGCAATAATATATTATCTGAGATTACTCTAAAATATTTTTTTTTATGTTTCACATCTTATTCTTTTTTTTCCATTTTGAGTAGACTTTTCTTAAGAACTACTTAGCATTTCATGGCGCAGCAAAAAAGAAGCTCATAACAACGCCTGGTCTGCTACCCAAGTGTAAGTTTCCTCTTTATATATATATATATATATATATAGAGGCCGGTCGTGGCGCAGCGGCACGAGGTGTGACTGCAAAACCGACTGGTTGTGGGTTCGATCCCCACTCGAGGAGATGAAATATTTACTTAAATTTATATTTCCATTTCTTCGCTCTGCTGTCGAGGTTAAGCGCGGCGTTGAGTTCTGCCACTCAACACGCAATGCCTCCAGAATTCGGCAGAACCTACACCCAAGGCAAGGCAAGAAGAGCATGTTCTCGCATTCAAGAGATGGATTGCAACCAGGGCATCGCGCTACGATTAGTTGGCAATCTGTACTTTCAGCAGTAAACCATAATCGACTTCCATCTTCATTTCCCAACTGTTGTATATATAAAAAATCATTTAACACATTTTATTTTGTTTAAAATCCGCAATTTACAGCAGCCCTCTAACCACAGAAACCGAGTCGTGGTACAAATCTTTGATAATCTCAATAGGCCTATATTGAGCAGAGGTATCCCTGATCTTTGGATTGCTATGCTCACCAGATACACTGAGGAAACACACAGTCTAAGGTCTTCTGCAGATCTAAAAAGGCATCATATGCATGTAAAGGCCTCTCTCCACTAGCCATTCCCTCATAAAGATTGAACTCAAAATTATTGCAAATTTAATAAAAGTAACAACTCCAAATGCATCTCTGTTATACATTTTATCTTAAAATTTATATTTCATTCCGTATAATTATATTTGCAAAGCTTAATTATTATGCCTCCACGCACTCTGTAGAGTTGTTAGCTCAAGTCTTATTGACACGTCTAGTAACAATGTTTGATATAAAATACAATATAGGTATTTACAGCAATTTATGTAGGTATGATATTTTTGTTACAATAAAATGTGTGTCTGTATGTTAGATAGGTATACTTGGGGAAAATAGTTTAGGATGATGTAAAATCGGCTACAGAAGAGTTTTTAAGGTTCCGTTACTTTTATAGGAAAAAAGAACCTTTAGAAGATCATTTTGTTGTCCGCCTGTCCGTCTGTCAAGAGCCTGTATCTCAAGAATGCTTAAAGATATTGAGTTGAAATTCAAACCTTATACCGAGATCTACGGGTTCTTGATTCGACTGGAAAAAATCTTATTTCTACATTACATTTACCTAAAAATAGATATGGCCGTTTATATAGCAAATAACGCGTATTTCGACATTATAAAAGAAATTAATAGGGTACTTTCGGTTAACCTATAATTATGAAATTTGGCAGCTAGCATCTATAGGCAGTACAAAGTGAAAGTGAAAACTATAAATTTCTTGTTAGATCCTAAAAAATGATAGCCTTGAAAGTGGGGCAAAATTTAGTATTATATTAAAGCCGCTAGTTCAAGTAAGGTGTCAGCTGAAAGGGCTCTGACTAAGCTAAGCTTGAATTTCAGAAAAAGTTCAAGATTTCCACTTTTTATAGGGAACCCTTAGTGGGCAAGCTCGCGCTTGTCCGGTTTTTCTATATGTGAAATTCAAACTATATACTCAAATCGGCGGCTCCATGAATTCCTGAAAAAAAAAATTTCTACATTTACTTAAAAAAAAGATATGGCCGTTTATATGTAGTTTAGAAGTACTAGGTAGTACTAGGTTATGAAAAAATATTAACACTTTACATTTATGGCTAAATCGTAAAAAATATTAGCGTTAAAAGTAGCGGAACACTATAAACAAATAACAAAATAAAACAGATATTTAAGATATTTGTCAGTTTGACAGTCAACAATGATAAAGATGATCAATCTCCATTTAGACACAGGAATTAAAATTACTACCTGCTAATGTTTCTGCCAACGGTACACTTAAGTAAAAACAGACATACTTCCAAAGGATTTTATAGGATATTATACATCTATATCGTAAATGTAGATCTATAGAAATGCTCATTAAGCGTCTGCGACGGACGTCTTCCTTCATAATCCAAGGATTATGCAATACTAGACTGTTTGTACGGCTCCACCTCAAAAGAAAATGGGTGATTTCGGGATGTTCATTTTCTAAGAGAAAGTATTTATTAATAACATCTTTCTGTCCGTGTTTTGACGTCCGACGATCAAAGTCTGTAGTTAAATCATTTTGTCAACCTTTCGGCGTCAATTGTTTGACAAGGCCTATCCCAAGAATCTCCATGTCAATCAGTCCTACGCAATCGGCATCCACCGGCTTCGTGTGACCTTGATCTCATCGTCGGTCTACCTGGTGGAGGACCTGCCCACCGAACGTGGGGAATGAACGAATGATTGATGAATGGTATAAGTAATATTAACCTAATTGATAGTTAAAATAATTATATTAAGTAAATTTATTTGCTAATTGATTAAAAACTTTATACATATATACAATACTTGAGCATTATGTGTGCCATACATTATTTATCGCCCCGGAAATAGCTTTTAGATTAAAACATCCGATTCAACTATTCAATAACTACTACATAGCTTTGAACAGAAGCTGATATAATTATCCAAAAAAGGGTCCATATTCAACGTATCTTTTATCTCGGAAAAGGCAAAGCCTTCTGAGAGGTATGCCATAGTGGCTTTGTATGAAAATTCTCTTTGTGCTTCACTATAACTTTTGATGTATATCGATAACATTTTTATTTAATATTTATAAATTTTATAATTGTCTAGAGATTGTAAAATTTTTATAGTAGTGGTTATTTTCTAAAACTAAATTTAAGCATAATGATAATGAAATTTGAAATCAATAAGTAGATAAGTAGCATAAGTAGAAATGTAGCTTTGCAAAGTTTTTATTTCTTCAAATTTTATTACGTTTAGGAATTTAAAAAAATAAATATTATATATTTTATATTCATTTTTTTACAGTGTGCAGTGAATGAGAGTTTTTGATGTCTTAAGTTTGTACAAAACTGATGAAATCTTTAATATTTTTTAAGCACCGCTCATATTATTCGGTGACAACTTATATAAGCTGGAAAAAATAAGACAAGTTGTAACTTGTCTTATTTGTGTGTGTCTTGTCTTGTCTTACGTGTGTTGTAACAATGTAAAAAAAATGTGCTCTATATAGAAGAGGAGGCTCTTGAAAATATACCACACTACTACACGCATGGGCAAAAGCGCATCTAAAAGCTAGTTTCTAATATATTTTAAATCATAGAAATTAATATGCATACATATATACATCATATAAATCTAGCAAATCTCAAATTTGATATACACCAGTGATCAATTGAATAGTATCAATATTGTCACATCACATGTACGCTGGCTGTCGCTAAAATTACGATCTACAAAGCAAATAACAGTGCATTTTAATGATAACAGAGTGCATTAGCTGCAGCAAATATTCAGTGAAATATACAATTAGTCACGTTACGGCCGTTTATTTGATAATTTGCTTAAACAAATTTTAATTATTTATTTGTTTTACGTGAATTTATAATAGTAAATAATATACTGTAAATATAATTGTTTTATTGTTAGGTATATGTGGAACAAATCTTTCTTACAAATCGTTATAATATTTAAAATGGTACCTCACATTAAAATGAAATGACTAAGCGTCTAATTTATTATAATAATTTAGACTATGCTTTCATATTTTTGTTTAACTTTAAGATGCATCCAACATATAGCGAATCTAAGACATCTTGGAGACATAGTTTAGCGTGGCGGAACTTAACACTGCGCTTTATCTTAAAGTGCTGCCAAATGAAAATAAATAATTCTCAGAACAGGGAATATACTTCTGTCTTGTCCACACCAAGTTTTTCTGATCCTGGTATCTATTCAATAAGATTTTCTAAAATATTCCAATTCTCAGCGTTTACAAATAATGAGCTTGAAATTTGATATTTAATAAATGGCGCAACTAAAATTTCTTATTCAATCTAAAAACTAAATCATATAATTACTGTTATTTTCAATTATTTCCAAAATTAACTTTAATAAAACATATAAAACGTAAATGTATTTCTTACTTTATCTTATTTGTCACATGCTCCTCTCACCCTCTATCTTTAAAATCATTTCCACTGGAATTCGTTATAAAATAACAAGTAGGTACAACGACACACCACCCCGGGTACAACACGACACTAAACCTCTACTAGGTATTTTGCTTTATTAAGTTTTAAGGCATCATTATAGCTCCCCTTTTAATTACGTTTAGTGAATAAGCGAAAATTACCTTTTGTTTTATTCGAAAAGCTCTTTATGTTGGTCGACTCGCGAGTTAATGAGGTTTTCAAAATTTAAAGACAGTTTTGAAAATAATTAACGATCCCTGCTGACTCGTGCGCGGTTTTGTTCGTGGGTGTGTTTATACAGCGCTGTGTCATCACTCATCACATGTCTTTGGGGAAGTAGGGGCGTGTGAGACTGGGGTGGCTTTTTTTTTATTATCATATTTTTTTTTTCAATTTCACGCTGTATTTGCATTTGCATACAGCAGGGTAGGCAGTGGGAACCTAGTGTTAATACATTCCATTACCCACGCACCACTACACGCACGCATTGCATGTTGAGTAGTGGAGCTCAACGCCGAATTTTATTTTGTTAGCAAAATCCAGAAAAAAAATATTAATTCTCCCGAGTAATGAGTGAAGAGGATAAGTTAGAAGAGAATGTATTTATTATTATTATTTATTTGTTTATCATATATCACCTATTGAAATTATTATCTGTGGAAGACATTTACAAACCGCTAGAGAAACGTATGTTATATGCATTTGGTTTTAATATTTATATATAAATTTTATTAAAGTTTTATCGTCGTAAGATTCCATCATTCAACACATAGTATATCTAAGATTATCTCTTTCAATTTTACAAAAGCTTAAACAAGTAGGTCGAGAGTGTAAATAAACTGTCAAAAATATTATCCACGACACCATTAACAAAATAATAAAAGAATGAGTATATAAGCTATATCAACTTGAAAAACCAATCTGAATTCACCCTAAGAATTTCAAAGAAAACTTTGCTTGAATTGAGTTTAAATATTATATTAATATAATATAATTAACCAATCTTTTAACATTATTACAGTGTTTCTATTCAGTTATTTGCCAAACTTGTCTAACATTTACAGTTGTCAGATTACAAGAAATAAGCTTATGCTTAAGCAATATTGCCTACAAATTGTTTTAAAAATATTGTCTATTTTAAGTTTTTTTTTTAAATATCTCGATAATATTGCGTGAAGTTCAACACCGCGTTACCAGAGCAACAAAATAAAATATTGTATTAACAGAAGGTTACAAAACAATAATAAGAGGCTATTCGTGGTGCAGGTTCATAAGTGTGACTATAAACGCGACTGGTTGTGTGTTCGATGAAATGAAATATTTGTTTTAATTTATATTTTCATTTCTTCGCTCTGGTGTCGAGATAAAGCGCGGCGTTGATTCCAGCCACTCAACAGGCAATGCCTTCAGAATTCAGCGGAAATTGGGGAACGGAGTGTCTGAACAATAGGTTCTCTTTGGCTACCCTGGTGTGCGGGATACAGCGTGAAGCTGATTTGAATTGATTTACAGAATAAATATTTTTTTAGTAACTCGTCCATTATAAGAATTATTAGATCAGACTACTACCTATATAATATATAGGGTCGGCTGTTTAAGCTATACAAAACTTATGTAAAACTATAACTACGGTAAAACTAAAGCTTAACTTAATCTAGCCTCCTTTGATGAATAAATGTTACATACAATATTTTTTTATCAGCTTCACGCCGTATCGTATACGCGTAAGTACGCGCGCAGCGTACTTATCGCCTAAATGGATATGAAATAGTTAACTTTTTTAAATATCAATAAATTACCAAAAGATTTAAGTTACGATTTACTTAGTGCATTACAGTATAAATAACCATTCTAAAATAACAAATACGCTGGAGCCTCTAGTTATCATTAAATGTCTTCATGCATGCTTCCACGAAGATAAAATAGGGTTAATCTGAACATGATTCCATATATTTTTTTTCGTAAACATTCTTGAACAGTATAAAATGTTTTACTTATTTGTATTGTTTTTATCCACAAAAAAATTATTAGGCAATAAATTGGTGTTTCAAAGTCACAAAGTTTTGAATTCTGCCGAAAGAACGGAATAAAAAGATCCTAGTCACTAAAATTTCTCCGCCTTACCCTCTACGCGGGCTTTATTCCACGAAAAGCATATTTTTAATGAAAAAAAACATAAGATAATTTTATCTTTAACCTTATTCCATAGATATTGCTAATGGGAGTTACGAAGCTTACCAGACCGCTACAGGTAGAGAAATTAAAAATATATTTAACTTTTTATGATCAAGTTTAACTATATTTGTTTTTATACTTAATTACAGCAATTAACCCACAGGAACAGCGTCTAGTTTTTAAACTCGTTAATGTAGTTGTTTCAGAACAAAATTGTAAGTTCTAAAGTTTTCTATATTGAAACAAATGATAAAATTTATCGTGTAAATTGAGGCAGTCGTGGCGCAGGAGACAAGCGTGTGACTGTAAGCGCAACGGTTGTGGATTCGATTCCCACTCGTACTCGAGTGAATGAAATATTTACAAATTTCATTTCCTCTCTCTGGTAACGAGGCGAAGTGCGGCGTTGATGGGCCACGACGGCCATATATTATCTAATAGAAGGAAATACATACAAACGCACGTTACAATATAAAATTTTGTGTAGTTATCCAAGTTTTTCGTACCGTACAAAACATTCAAATTTATAATTCAAGCCATTATTTAGATTTAGGCAAATCAGCGAGCAAAACATTGCTTTTCACTTACACTCCAACCCGTTTGTCACGAGTTTTTGGAAGTTTAAGGCACTTTATGTAGTGACGGAAGCGATAGATTTTTAATTAGCCCTTATATATTATTTATAAGAAATTTTAAGTAAATAATAGGGTAGTGGATTCAAATCTTATTGTAGGAGATTTTTAAATTTATTAATGCAGTTTAGATTCACATTTAGTATTTTCGACGTGTGCATATTTCTGTATGTTTATTTTAGCGTTCTCAAATATTCCACACGCCAAGGTTTTGCTATTAGTGTTTGCTGAATTGTTTTTAAATAGTAGCAAAAAAACAACCATTTTTTGAACCCCTTTGCAATATTTATCAGTTTTTTTTAACTACTTATTCGGGTTAAACTTTCTTAAATTATTTTAAACTATCGACTTTTGCATTTTTTTTATAATAACACCTATAAAAAGCCCACATGACGGTTTCAATCCAGAGGGCCAAATCTAATTGACCTATATGACGAACACAATTTCGAATTCAACGAAGTTTCGTATGTCAAAATTTTAATCTCCAGGTGGAGATTACCAAAAGGAAGTGCCAAAGAAATA
Organism: Heliconius erato x Heliconius himera; assembly: GCA_013421005.1. Lineage (NCBI taxonomy): Eukaryota > Metazoa > Arthropoda > Insecta > Lepidoptera > Nymphalidae > Heliconius > Heliconius erato x Heliconius himera. Next base: position 28,802 of record JAATLQ010038564.1, on the reverse strand, counting down.
AAAATATATAAATAATTGTTTAAAATTATATTAATATATATTTTAAAAGTAAAAGAATAAAAACTTTTTTATTTTTTTAAATGCAGAATAACACTTACAATTTTGAAAATATACATTTCTAATTGGCGTAAAGCTTAATAATCGTATTCTATTTTAATAGTATAGTACAAAAGCTTTTCAGCTAATAAGGGGATTACTGGCGAAGCCAACCACGCTGCTTTATTGCGAATTACTGAACTAATCTCTAAATTTATTAATAGCTCTGCCTGCTGTGGACTTGACGTTTAAATAGAATCAGAAAACCACAACAAATCTCATATGTCGGTACTATAATATATATATTGGACACAAATAACAAATTGAAATTCAAAATATTCTTTACTGATATAGAATTTTTCAAGCACTTTTGAACCGTCGAATTATCATAAAGCCACAGACAGCACCGTCTCGAAAGGCAGTTCTGCCCACAAGAACTCTATAATTGCTCTTTATATTTGTTATTATTTTAAATAAAAGTTACAATTATATTGTTCAATACAATAATACAATGGCAGCTATCCTGCATGATATTAAAATTGTCTTACGTCCATACATTTTTATCATTTAAATATTATTTTACAGTAACATTATTTGCTATAAATTAAAAATATTACGCATTTATTATATATGTTTAGATCAGAGACATTACGTATTGAATGGCGGAGCTCAACACCGCGGTTTGCCTTGTTGCCAGAACAAAAAAAATTAAACTAATCATTGTGACATCAAGATGTCAATCACAGCGTCTGTTGTGCCGCTGTGCCACGACGCGACGGACTCTGAAATAATGATAAAAATAATAATTAATATAATAAAATATATTTTAATGTTCTATTCATATTATATGAATTTTATTATTTAATACAGCGTGAAGCTGATTTTAATTTAATTATTTAATATGTATAGGCTGCTTTCACACAAAATGTTTCGTAAGATATTTTTTTTTTACTTAAGGTATAAGTAATCACAATTAGGTCCACTTACGAAGATAGCAAGGTCTAGGATAGGAACCCAAAGTCGCGCTTTGAGCTTGGGTGACGGATTGTGGGACAAACTGTCGCGTTTACAATCACACGCTTGTCTTATTTAGTTATTTTTTCTTGACAAGAAAACACTTGCATCAAGAGGAAAACAGCACAAGCGCGAGTCGGGCACGCCCACTGAGGGTTCTTATTTTGAAATTCACGCTTAACTTAGCCAGAGCACTTTCATCTGATATCTCATTAGAAGTAGCGGCTTTTATACACAATTTTGAAAAAATCAAATACCAGGAAATATTTTTTTTTAGGATTTAACCATACATGTAAAGTTTTCAGATTTTTTCCTGAACTAGTACTACCTTTACATGCTAGCTGAAAAATTTTATAATTGTAGGTCAACCGGAAGTACCTTATTTATTTTGATTCCCTTTATAGTGTCAAAATAGGCGTTTTTTGCGATATAAACGGCCATATATTTTTTAAAGTAAATGTAGTATTTCTACATTTACTTTTTTTTTCGTGAAATCATGGGACCGTAGATCTAAGTGGTTTGAATTTGAACTCGATATCTCCAAGTGTTCTTGAGATAAAGACTGTTGCCAGACAGACAAACAGACAGACGAACTGACGGATGGACAACAAAAATGATCTTATAAGGAATCTTTTTTTCCATTTAATGTACGGAACAGTTAAAATACGAGTTACTTAAAGGAAAAATTTAGATTTTATTTTAAAATATAAAATAAATAATTAAATTTATGACCATAGACACAAAAATGTCTCGGAAGAACAACATTACATAGATTATCTTATTGAGTTGATAGACTGTTTTTTTTAGCTTCATACCTTATCTCGCAGAGCTCTTCGAAAAAGTGCGTGTTAAATGGCGAAACTCAACGCCACGTTGTGCCTTATCAGAGCGTGGAAATAAAAATAGCATACTTATTAGTTGCAATTGGTTAAACTGCCGTCCTACTGTCCCAATGCACCACAATGGCCATTCCCACTTCCACTCTATAACTATATAAACGACATGTGAGAGCGACTATATCTTAATATATTATAGCATAGCTCATGATAAAAGCGACACCTTACTTACAAAGCAATTATTTTCCATACTCTTCGGTGGAATTAATTAGCTCCCATTCCACATTATTACTGATTAATGATGTCTTTAAATTTAAATCCGTTTAAATTACGGTTCAGGCTCATTACAAGAATATGACTTGAGATATAACAAAAGTCTAATATATATAAACATTATTGAATGTTAAAAATAATATACTAAATGACACTAGGTAAATAAATATTTCATTTCCTCGAGTGGAATCGAATCCACAACCAATCGATTTTACAGTTACATTTTGTGCCCCTGTGCTACGACTGGCTTAGTATATTTTACTTATATTTATGGTATATACTAGCATTATTTTTAAATACCTACTTTACATTCATGAATGTCACGTATTTAAGAGGATGTCATTTGATTCTCTTCGTGTGTTTTGATTTTATTGTGCCTTTTCCGGTGGAATTCAAATAAAAACACAAACGACACGGCAATCGCATCCATTCGATTGTAAAACATAGTCGAGGGAAGTTTTGTATCAAAATAAAGTGTGCATAATAAAAATAAATAAAATATTTACAAAAATTGGGTTCTATGTCTATTTGTTGGTTCGCTCGACAAAAATAACTTATTTATAGTTACACGCAGTACCTCGTTTATGCTAGAGTAGGCAGAGGAAAACTAATGTTAAGACATTCCGTTCCCCACTTTCCGCTCAATTCTCGAGACATAGCATATTGGGCGGCGCAACTCAACGCCTTGCTTTGTCTGGTTACTAGAGCGATGAAAATAATTCTTTCCCCCGTGCAGTAATCGAATTAATTTCAAAAACGTCTAAATATTTAAAAAAAATACGTGATAAATTTTAACATTGACACTTAAAAATCAAATCAAAGACGCTATCAAAATCCCACTTACATAACAATAACATAAAAAAAATCTAAACATACGAATATAAAGAAAACAATCTATGTTTTATACAAAATAAAAAAAATATAAATAAAATAACAGCAATTATAATTTCAAAAGTAGTTGACTAAAGTACTTCATATTGAAATAAGGCTATTAAAAACATAAAAAATGAACAAATTAACGGCGGACAGGCGCTAGAGCATATTCCCGTGGCTTATAAACCACCTCCGGTCCTGCTTCTTCTTCATCCGCTTACGTATTTATAGCGTTTTTCAAACGAGAATTTCTTTTAGTTATGCCAACCTAGCGGTTATATCAGTTTTAAATTCTCTGTGGATTTTTAGTCTTAAGTATTACGTGATGTATTAGTATTTAATAAGATTTACTCAATTATAATATTATATTTAGAATTATACATTTATGGAAACCCGACGTTTCGAATATTTTGCAGTTTATTTTGGTAGACTGTCCCGTAACCACGTACTAGAACGTCACGTTTTCAAAAAAAATTTATAATACTAAATATAAGTTATTGATTTGGTAAAAGGCTGCCTTTAGTACTTGCTGGTTTTAATACTAAATTACTTCTACTTACCGTTCCAATTTTTTTTCTGCATAGCAGGGTATACAGAAAAAAATGTGAAACTGCGTTATTTAATTTTTGTTAGAATTGTCAAAAACACGAGCAATATACTTTATAAAATGTTCAAAGCAACGAGTACATGCTTGAGTTGCTTCATATTCAGTAATTTTAGCAGAACGCTTTTAAACTTACAGTTTTATGAAGCCCCAGAGCTGTTTACAGTCTCTGACTTAACCATGAAATACTTTATAGTAGATAATATCTATTCTTCGGGAAATGAAATCTCTATTCTCATGTTAATATTATATTTTTTTTCTTTTATTTTTGTACCTCTAAGTAATAGAATAGTTATGATTGTTTTTTTTTTCGAAAATGATTTGTATCAATTTAATAACGTACATGTAATATATTAAATTGTATTTATCGCTATGATTTTTAGTATTTGTTGTGATAGCGACAACAGAAATACATTATATCTGAAAATTTCAACTGTTTATATGTCACGGTTCATGAGATACAATCTGGTGGCAGACGGACAGGCAGACGGAACGCAGCGGAGTCTTAGTAATAAGGTTCTGTTTTACCCTTTTATTACGGAACTCTAATAATATCTATCTATCTATCTAGCTTCACGCTGTATTTCTAGTTGGGTAGTGAGAGAGAGGGGAGCGCCAAGCGCTACGTTATATTACAAATTTTATCCACAGCAATAAATATACTAAAACTGTATGAAAGTGATATAGAATATCTAATATAATAGAGTTCTCCTGTCAGGATATTTTTTTGCTAAATCGGCATTTTTTACAAAAATGGTAGTGTTTAGACGTATGAACAAATCAGAATTACTAAATTCAGATTTTGTAATTATTTTGTTTACTATTGTTACACGCATATATTCTGCATATACACTGCATATTCTAATTATAATCTTGTATTGTATACTGTTGCAAAACAAAGCGTAGTAGAGTTCCGCCAGTCAACACTCAATATCTTGGAAATTGTGGAACGCAATATCTTACCACTAGGTTCCCCCTGCATAATCGGCAGAATATCGGAATTACTTAACCTGTTATATCGGAAAACAGATATGAAGCTAAAAAAAATATTATATGTCAACAGTTGAAAACACAGCTTGACAGAATGTGCTTAAATTGTCAGAGCTTTCTGTCGTCACTAGACGTATCGTTGTTTCCACGATTTACATTCGATTTATACGGCCGGCGGTATGTGTACAGTGAAATTTGATTTTTTTGCACCATTTTTACGTGTTTCTGTTGTTGTTATCATAAATAATATAATAAAACTTATGTTTACAATATCTTACCTCCGTTATCCCTATTAGCAATAATTGCGTATGTTAAAATGGAAACACAGGAACAAAAACTACAATTATCATATAGATATTATGTAAAAAAAATATTCTGCCGCAGCGAGTCGTGGCGTAAGAGGACAAGTGTGTAAACGCGACGGTTATGGGTTCGATTCCCATTCGGAGAATGATATATTTAATATTTTCATTTCCTCGCTCTGGTATCGAATCCAGGAACGCCTCTCTTTGTATTCCGCCTCTCAATACGTAATGCCTCAAGAATTCGGTGGAAAATAAGAAAGGCAAGTGTTAATGGGGCATAAAGTGTCCTAACACTAGGTTCTCTGGATCCCTGTGTCTACAATGCCATGTGCGGTATACAGGGTCAAGCTAAAAAAAGATTTAAGTTTTATCCGGCATATCAGGAAACGCAGAGAAAACCTAGTATCAAAGGATTCTATTCTACGCATTCCATCAATAATATTTCTATATCGTTTTATAACATTATAACGAAAATCTAAGAGCAAAATTAACGTTATGGAATATTTTCCATCTTAAAACACAACAAACAAAACACGTATGCAACTGAATTTTGGTTATGGAGAACGTTCGAAACAGCTGACGTTAACAAAAGCTTGACCTCGTATCGTATATTGAATTTTCGAATAAATAGAAGTACATGACGATCGCTTCAATCTTTTTAGTTTGCTATACCAAAATACAAACTCTTATATACCTACTTGTTTCTTTTTCAGGTTTTTTTTTGGACATTAGATGGTCAAAAAAAATTATACATTCCATTACATAAATAATTTGACTTTTTTCTTAGTACACTTTTTTTTAATATAGCAGAGTTCGCAGAGGGAACCTTCGAGGAATCTTAAGACACTACGTTCCCATTAAGACTTGTGGGAAACGGTTCCCACTTTCCGCCGTATGCTCAAGGCATTTCGTGTTGGGTGACGGAACTCAACTTAGCCTCGTTAATAGAGTAAGGAAATAATAATATAAATATTTCATTCCCTCGAGTGGGAATCAAACCCACAACCGTGGTCTTTACGGGGCTCACTTCTGCTTCTACTCAATGACGACCTGCGTTATATACCATCACTTTTTGTTAAAATGTTTATTATAACATATTTTTATTATAATCTTTTTTTTATATTTTCATTTCTTCGCTGAGTTTCGCCACTCAACACGCAATGCCTACAGATTTCGGCGGAAAGTGGAAAACGGAGTGTCTTAACACTAAGTTCCCTCTGCCTACCCTGCTGTGTGCGGGAGCTTCCTGGCTTCACCCACCAATTCCCGCTCGCTTTCATCGCTGTACCCAATGATAAAATAATATAATTTTATGTTTTTATTGTTAACACCTCCGACATTGCATTCTCCTCCAAGATATTTTTGTAATTACACTGTTATATAAATTGTTAAAATCATCTACACAAGACTTTGTCATTCGTCATCCATCACCCATCGTTGTTATCGTCATTCGTAACACTACCATATAAATTGCACAAGAACTTTTTTGCTATATTTTATACAAAAATAATTCAGTAAAAATATTTCTTATTTATAAATAATTTTACTATCAATAAGAGGCAAAAAACAACAACAACGATTTACTAACGATAACTCGTTTTATTAATCACTTAATAAGTCAACAAAGAGTATTGTAAAACATATAACTAATTTACTGTTTAATACTTATTAATATATAAATATTTTTTTATATATAAAAATTATATCAGCTTCACGCTGTATCTCGCAAACAGCATTGTAGGCAGACCACACCTAGCGTTAAGACACTTCGTTCCCCATTTTCCGACGAATTCCAAAGGTGTTGTGTATTGAGTGGCGGAACTCAACGCCACGTTTTGCATCGACACCAGAGGGAGAAATTAAAATAAAAATTTAAATAAATATATAATTTCCACGAGTGAGAATCGAGTCCACAACCAGTCGAGTTTATAGTCACACAATTGTGCTCCTGCGCCACTACTGGCCACATTTTTTTATATATATTTACATAAATTTCTATATAAGTATATCAAATTAAGCAGGCGCTAGCGTGTCTGTAGCTGTTTGTGTAGAGGGTATATTGAGGCGTTTCTCTCTAGCATCTTTCTTATGTTGCTTGTAGAACCACCTGAAAAAAAAAAATGATTCTTATTAATCACTTCTAATAATACGAATAATAATAAAAATTCTTAAACCATCGTGGTGCAGCGACACAAAGTACCGTAAACGAGATGTGGAATTTAAAGCCGCCTTTGTCTTGTTATGAAAGCGTAGAAGATGAGAATAATTTATGCCTAAAATGGATATAGGACCCAGAACCGTCGCATATAGAGCCGCACTTTTGTGCCTCTGAATCACGACGACGATATTTATATTTTGTTTGACTAAGTCATTTATGAGGGCAGTCGTGGCTCTGGAGCACAAAGTATGACTGCAAAATCGACTGGTTGTGGGTTCGATCCCCACTCGATGAGATGAAATATTTATTAATATTTATATTTTCATTTCTTCGCTCTGGTGTTGAGGCAAAGCGGGACGTTGAGTACCGCCACTCAACACGCAATGCCTCAAAAATGGCTGTAGCTAAATACCAAAAACATAATATTTTACTTACAAAAATATCCCAAATGCCGGTATAGTGGCCGCCACACTCAAAAGGAAGACGGCGCCAGGCAATACGTTTAGCGTTAAGATGTACACTCGAGAGTAAAGGGGCGCGAAGACAAGGGGCATCATTGTCTCAGCTACGCCGAACAGTGAGAATACTTTTCCTGTAAAGATTGAAGTTTTTTTTTGCTTCAAGCTGTATCCCACACATAGCAGGGTAGGCAAAGGGAAACTTGGTAATCTAGAGTTAAGTCACGCGGTTCTCATTAAGACACTGTGATATTTCAACTTCCGGTCCCTTCCTTTCCACTGAATTCTGGAGACAGCGTGTTATGTGGCGGAACTAAACGTCGCCGTTAGCCTCGTTGCAAGAGCGGGGATATTAAAATATTTCATTTCCTAGAGTGGGAATCGAACTCGGCGTTGAGTTGCGCACTTGTGAACTTATGCCACAATTTTTTTTTTGCAAGCCTTTTGACTCCGTACAAATACCGCTTTGGGTAAGGTAATCTCGTGTAAGTAAGTGTCGTGTGGTGCAACTAAGCGCCTCGTTTTGTCTTACCAGACAGTAGATATTTGTAAGTATATACATTTATCTAAATACTTTAGCACTTATATTTCTGTTTATTTTTTTGCTTTACACTGTATCGCATATGTGGCAGGGTTAGCAGAGGGAGCTTAGTGTTAAGACACTCCGTTCCCAGCATACCACCCAATTCTGAGACAGCGTATTGAGTAGTGAAACTCAACGCCGCACTTTGTCATTTTACCAGAGCGAGGGAATGAAAATAGCTCATTCCGTGTGAAAATCTAATCCACTATCACTGGGTAAAGCGTCAGACGCTGTGAAATGGCGACAACGGCCTGTATATGTATTTCAATGTAAAAAATACTATACTTAAATATTTTACTGATGAATTGAGGTTCATTTACCACCACAAAGCAATATTGACGAAATGTCTCGTCATCAACGGGCCTTTTTCATCCATCTGACACTCACATGTCAATCATCTCTTACTCTTATTTACCTTTTTACGCATACTTATCACCTACCATTTCTAGAATGAAATTAAGAGGAATTTAAAATCCTGTATCTACTAAAAATAAAATAAAAATAAATCATCATCTCTCTGTATCCCGCACACTGCAGGGTAGGCAGGGGGGACCTAGTGTTAAGACACTCCGTTCCCCACTTTCTGCCGAATTCTGGAGGCGTTGCGTGTTGAGTGGCAGAACTCAACGCCGCGCTTAGCCTCGACACCAGAGCGAAGAAATGGAAATATAAATTTAAGTAAATATTTCATCTCCTCGAGTGGGGATCGAACCCACAACCAGTCGATTTTACAGTCACACTTCGTGCCGCTGCGCCACGACTGGCCTCAACGCCTAACTACTGGTATCTACTAATTACGGTGAAACTTTTGATTTATTTGTTTACGCATCAAATGGAAAAACAAGAAATATTGTGTATCCCACAGCACTTCAATAAATATCGAATTGACACAAAACGCTGTAATATCTATTTTTTTTTTTTTTGAAATGAACAAAACCAATAAAATGAGTCAAAATGAATTGAATATTTGTGTAATGTCTTTCCTTCAAATATATTTTAGTTGGTGCCGTAGCAAATCGCTAGTACCACATAAAATAATAATTTTCTAAATATAATTCTTACATTAACAGCCTACAAATGTAAATTAAATGTAAATACTCACTTCATTATAATTTTTTTTTTAATTTAGATTGTCATCGAAAATATAAAAATATAAAAGACGGCTTTGGTCACTTAAACACTGAACGCACTGATGAATTACGTTCGTGTTTTTATATATAATGCCCCATTTACATTAAGGATTTATTCTTAATTGGTTAAAGAATAAGTCCCGACTAATAATTCTTATGAACTCTTGTTTTTTCGTTTTAGTTTTATGCAGTCGGGTTTTTGTTTTTTATAATATTATTTTTTTTTAAATATTATATTTAATTAATTAAAATATTTCACATATTTTTCTTTATTGACGTCGAATATCCCTTACATCGTGGGGATTTGAATCCGCTTTCACAGTCCACTAACAGTAGGCTATCACTACTACTACCATCACGTAAGAAGAGCACACTATTGGGACACACAAGTATACCAACAGGTAGGTACACTACAGTTATATTTATAAGTATATATAAATAAAAAAAATATAACATTTGAAAGAATGGTCGTTAAAACAATTTTAAATCGTATTTTTTTTATTTTGACAATAAGGCTTATCGACATTGTGAATTTTGATTACTACCGTGTTTGATCTTTATAACGCCACATAGCAATATTTATATGTATGTACATACAGACACACACAGACTGATAAACACATTACCCTCCATTGTATCGCACAGTCGAGTAAAAACAAGCAGAAATTGGCAAATGGACAGACTTATCATATTTAAATTTCGGAACAAATAAAATTTTAATGTAGCGGGACTCTTTCCCTGAATGTGTGAATAGCACTGTAGGTATTTAATTTATACCCACTTTATTAGTACGTAGACTCACAGATTTTTATTGAATAAGATAGCAGTATGTATATTATACTATCTAAAAATAAAGTAATTTTACTTACCCAATTCTTGATGAGAAACTAATTTTGAGGCGATCGAACGAAGAGCGATGGTCGTTGTACCGTTTAATACTTCTAAGAGAGGAGCTGAAAATTGATAGACATTTTTTGAGAATATTGTGAAGTTCTGTTATAATTACTATTAGGTCGGGTATAATAAGTATTGTCCATATTTATTAACCTATAATGCATAGATAACTTTATACTCAGGCCGCCGTGGCGCAGTAGGTCAGCGTAGAACTGTGAACTACTGTTGTGGATTTAATACCCACTCGGCTAAGTAATTTTTTCTCGCTCTAATACAAAGATAAAGCGCGGCGGGAGGTTCGGGCACCCAGCACGCAAAATTTCGGAAATGTCTCGATTGTTAACACCAAATTCTCTCTGCCTTCCCTGCTATATGTGTACCACGTGAAGAAAAGTATTGAAAGAAATGTATTTTCCTTTCATAATAATAAGTTCCAATATTATTCGAAACAAAAACGAATAAAAATATGAGGGCCGTACAAAAACATACCCATGTATACTTCAACGTTATTCCTAGCGAATGCGAGTACAAAGGAGCCGGCTATTTTACTAGCTGCAGAAATCATTCCCAACACCGCATCGTCTACTCCCATTTTCTTACTAAATACACTTATGCAGAACATTGTACCTGAAAATAGTATCAAAATAATTTTGATTATAAGTAAAAAAAATAATCATTTTGATTTTTAGCATGAGACTCTACATTATTAAAACAACGAAATTTTTAGCTCTAAAAGGTTCTTTAGTAACTACTTAAACTTACTTTCACTTAGAGAAATTAAAATAAATCAGCTTCACGCTGTATCCCCCATACAGCAGGGTGGACGGAGGGAACGTAGTGTTAAGACACTCCGTTTGCCACTTTCTGCCGAATTCTGGAGGCATTACGTGTTGAGTAGCAGGACTCAACGCCGCGCTTTGCCTTGACACCAGAACGAAGAAATGGAAATATAAATTTAAGTAAATATTTCAGAAATGATTAGAGAAACTATTTTCATATTTTCTTAGATACCTTTGATATTGGTTGATTTACTACTCTCAGAAAAGGTTTAATACCATACCATACCATACCAAAATTGTAGTTAATTTAGAGGTTTAATATAATGAACATAGAAAGCACTGTGGACTAATTTCAGTAGTAGAAAATAGCCTCATTTTATTCACATGGTTTATTTTCACATCATACAAAGTAATTTCGTCGTAGCTATAAACTAATTTAGTCATAGCTAGTAAAAGATCATAATCTAGTTCTATAAATCTCCAAAACCCAGAAAACAAAAATGATTTAACACAAACATCTCCTCGAGTGGTAATCGAACCCACTGCCATGACGTGAAAAATCTTGCTTCCAATTTCAAATATACAACAATTTACACCTAGCTCATGTTAAAATATAAAACATATATAAAAGGAAAGTAAAAACAAAAACAAAAAATTAACTTACCCAAAGAATGTGTGATGAGATTATACGTGGAATAAATGCTGTACTTTACTTCGTCCCAATTAAAACGATACCGTGCAAAAATATACATTATACTCAGCTCACCTGAAACGTTAAAAAGTCCATTAAAAATCGCCCATCCGTCAAAATGAAATCTGTAAAGGGCACGGACAAATATATGTATACTCTAGAAATGATATCTGAACATAAAATATATGAATATTTGTTATTATTAAGGAAAGAATAAGGTTGTAGATAAGTTTTTATAAGTTTTTACAGGGTCAGTAAAGCGACCAGTTGTGTGTTCTATTCCGACTCGCTCTGGTAATTTACACGCAATGCCCCCAGAATTTGAAGGAAAGTGGGGAACGGAAGTATCTTAATGGATATGGAGCGTCTTCTGCCTCAATAAAATTATAACTATAACTAAGGTTATAGTAATTTTTAAGTTATAGTTATAATTAGCACTTTTTGAAATTTTGCAAGAGACGCAATCAAAGCTTGTAAACAGTCTTTTCGCATACATTCACACATTTAACATATTTTATTGAAAATGCTATTACATGATTGTTGCTTCAAATGAGCGATTTAATAAAAATAGAGCACTGACAATAAATAAATATAAATACTGACTAACAGGAGAAATATATAAAAATACATAGTCATCGTGACTTTAGAGTCTAGGTTATGTTTTTTAGCTTCACATTGCGTTTTGAGTGGTGGAACTCAACGCCGCGCCTGGTTGTTTTATAAGAGCGAAGAACTGAAAAGCAATTAAATAGTTCACTCCTCAAGTGGGAATCGAACCCACAACCGTCGCGTTAACAGTCACTCAAGAGGCCTAGGTTATAGCTCCAAATCCCTAAAATATATATGAAGCACATACGCATAAGCCACTTTCGTACAAATCCTTATCCCGACACAAAAGTGCTTTTTCAACTCGTATACCTACATACATTTAGTCCACTGCAGTGCAACTAAAATGTATGAACAAATAAATCTCTCGAAACAAGTGTAAATATAACATTGCTAAATTATTTTATCGTGGCCCGAGTTAATCTCATTATATAATACAATATTCATATGCACAATATGGACGTCGATAGTTGCATATTTATTTTTGTTTTTCACCTTGTTCGATATAGATTTAATGAATTAAATATTTTTTTTAATATTTTTTACCAAGTTTAAAATGTTATTCCATATTTAGGAAAGAAAATTACTTTTTTAGAAAACGTATGAAAATTTGAACGTATTCTATTCTATTCTATTCTTGGAAAACACCCATAACAACCTAAATGAAATCAACAGCATAAATAAATTGTAACAAGCATGTAAGAATTTCGACGTAGCTTAATGAGAACGTATGACTTAGCGGTCAGAGCCCTTAGAGGGTTCCAAGAGGTGCAGTTTCAAATTCGGCTAAGTTCAAATTTTTATACCTTTTTTAAAAAAGTAAATATTTTTAAATTGCTCTTCTGTTCTACTCTTCTGTTTTGGCATCCCAAGCATGCCAGTTGAGCACCAAACATTGTCAAATTGTATGGGAACATTAAAGAAGAAGAAAATGCAATTAAAAAAGAGATCACATTCGGATTAACAACCTTACATAATCTGTAGAAATCGTACTGTAATCGTAATATTATTTATATTGATAGAAATGACAATTTACGAAACGCATTACTTTTATTATGTTTGTATATTGTTGTTCCAAAATAGAGAATTAAAACTATTTTTTTTTTCAGAGGCGAATTGGATGCTCTCATTTAATAATAAATCACCTTTTAAATAAAAGCTTTTAAAAAGATTATTTTGAAATATTACAATATATAGATATTTAATATTCCAAATATTACAGGGAACAGTTTTATCAAAATTTAATTCGTTCAGTTTTTTTCTGTGATATGGGCAACGCATTTCTGGAGGGAATATATATAATATACTTTTGTAAATTGTCCTATATTCCTATGAAAATTTTCATGTTATTTTCATTAAGCTAAATGCTTAATATTATAATAACTCCTTAACTTCATTTGCTATGAAAAAATGTTGAATTTACATGCCTCTCCAGTTATATTTATGAATGATACTTAAATAATCGACACTCATTACAAAAATATAACTAAAGTGTTCTTACAGAAAAATGTAGAGAATAAAATGAATAACACATCGATAACTCTTCTTACGCATTCACCACTGCGACTGATTTATTAAAACAATGCCAATTATAGTCTAGGTGATTTATTATCTGTTTTGCTGTTTCTAACAATAGTATAAATATTACGTGTATGTCATATCATAACAAATAATATTTAATGCATTACTTTAAATAATCTTCAATATAATTCACAACGCTATGGAATAAGATAGGGCCTAAATGGGAGCCTTGTAAAACTCGCTAAGGCAACTCATTTATATCTATCTATACTTATAGTAAATCTGTAGAGATTCAGTACCTGAAATATATTTTCAAAATAACTATCAGGGGGTGATTAGTGATCGATACTGATGCCAAAAATGCAATCAGTAAATTATTTGTCTGTCTGCCTGTCTGTCTGTATATTCTTTATAGAAACAAAAACTACTTGACGGATTTTAACGAAACTTGATACAGTTATTCTTCATACTCCTGGGCAGGTCATAGTATACTTTTCATCACGCTACAATCAGTAGGAGCAGAGCAGTGAAAGGAAATGTTGGGAAAACGGGAGAAGTTACTTGATTTTTAAAGCTTTCGTCGCGTGTGCAGCCTTAATGGTTAAAGCTACAGCAAAACCATGTATAACGGAAATATTCTACATAAAATTATAAAAAAATATGCCAAGACAGCATATGTCTATCTTTTATGGTTGACTCACAAAATCATATTAGAAGTCATTATAGTTGTCAATCAATTCTTAGCTTATTAAATCAATAATGTGGGCGTGGCGTTAGTTAATAAATATTTACTTTAGCTAGCTTTTGTAATTTAAATTGCTTATGAAATTTGTACATAATGAATATATTACATTAAGTTTTTTAGCCTCATTGTAGTCCGCATATAGCAGGATAAACATAGGAAACCTAGTGTTCAGATACTACGTTTCCCAATTTCCGCCCAAATGTTCATATCATTGTGTGTTGAGTGGAGGAACTCAAAACTATGTTTTGGCTTTTTACCCAAGCTCGGAAACGTAAATAATTCCTACCCCTGAGTCAAATCAAACCCACAACCGTCGCGTTTACAGTTAGACGCGGTGCCGTTGCACCTCTACGCTGTGACTTAATTTCTCTCCCAAAATATACTATGTTTTTTTGTTACAATTTAGCTAAAGTGAAAACAATAAAACATCACCAATCTGTTTCCTACGAGCGTTTCACTGTAACTGTCCTTTTTTCATTCGTTTGATCCGTACTATCCGAATGCTGTCAATTATATCGTACTGCTCTGACATGAGTCAATTTACAGTATAATGCGTAGGAACTATATAGAACGTGCGTGAACGATGTTTACCAGCAATATTGATGCAATACTGTAAAAATCTATATTTTTACCTTTTATTTAACTTTTTCGATCGGCTGCAACTATTTAATAGACAAAATTAAGGAAAATTACTAGTTTCCCAGAAACTTGCGAATATGTATGTGTAAACATATAAAACGTCAAAATCATTAGGTACATAAAATCAGCTTCACGCTGTATTCCGCACACAGCAAGGTAGGTAGAGGGAACCTAGTGTTAAGACACTCCGTTCCCCACTTTCTGCCGGATTCTGGAGGCATTGCGTGTTGAGTGGCAGAACTCAACGCCGCGCTTTGCCTCTACACCAGAGCGAAAAAATGGAAATATAAATTTAAGTAAATATTTCATCTACTCGAGTGGGGATTGAACCCACAACCAATCGATTTTACAGTCACACTGTATGCCCCTGCGCCACGACTGACATTAGGTACATAACGAACGGTATTTTTTTTTTAATGCTTCAAGCTGTATCCCGCATATAGCAACCTAGGCAGATAGAACCTAGTGTTAAGATACTTTGTTCCCAACTTTCTGTCTAATGTCTTTCGAGACATTGTATGTTGAGTGGCAGAACTCCACGCCGCGTATCGCCTTGCTACCAGGCCGAATTTTATCCACAACCGTCGCGTTTACAGTCGCACGCTTTAGCCCCTGCGCTACGATGGCCTCTTAATGAAGTATATATAATGTTATCGTAATATACAATACTTTATGGTCACATTTTTTGTGTAAATTAATATTAAAACAGTAATACTCGAGTGAACACTAAGTAACCTGACCATAACCTGTTATAGATCGCGTATTACATTACAGAGTCATTTGTCTAAATGATGAATTGCAATGGTTTCTAAAGCAACATAAAAAGTTGTTACAATTTTTAAATTATCTAAGAATGAGATTTAACTGTGTTTATATTTGCTACATTCATTAATTTCAAAATTGTAAGTTATCGCTGTCTGTACATGGAAGATATATATCAAAATCCATTATTGTGTACATTTATTGATGTAATTGAAGCCAAAACAATGATTTAAAAAAAAATGTCTGTTTGTACATCTGTTCTGTAATCCGACGATTATCTGTTTGTCCGTGCGCTTGTCCACGCTAATCTCTTTCTCTCTTTCTCTCTCTTTACTATTGTATTTTAACATTTATGCTTGTGTTTTATTAATCTGTAAAAAGTTATATTAATTTACAGTATTTTGTTCGACAACATTTTATTAAATTGGCCGAATATTTAGTTTTCATTGATTGAATGTTATTAAAACACTAGAGGGCGCACGCTTATTAGGAGCGAATTCTAAAAAACCACGAAACACGTGTTCAATAAAATATTTTTAACAGTCTGAATTTAAATTTTTATAAAAATTGGTGTCAATTTAAAGATTTTTCCATATAAACTTTCAACCCCTTACTTGAACCCTTATGGGGTGAATTCTTAAAAACCATGAAACACGTGTTCAATGAAATATTTTTAAGAGTCTGAATTTCAAATTTTATAAAAATCGGTACAGATTAAAAAAAAAATCCATACAAACTTTCAACCCCTATGTCATCCCTTTAGGGTTAAAATTTTTCAAATTCCCTTCTTAGTGGATGTCCAGAATATGAAAATAAACATGTGCCCAAATTTCACGTTTCTACCATCAGCGGTTACGGCTCTGCGTGCGTCTTACCTCAGTCAGTCGGCACAAGTCCTTTTATATATATAGATTAAGATAATTTTCAAAACTATATAAATAGTTATGTAGTTGAATTATATTTATATGTTTTTTTTTAATAAATCTGTAACTTCTTAATCGAATCTAGAATTTAAAATATGTTAAATACTTCGTAGTTTTTACTAATATTAAAAAATAATATAATAAAATCATGGTGCACTAGGACAGCATTTTACTGTAAATACGAGAGCTGGGCGTCCCACTTGGGGAAATGAATTAATTTCCATTTTCCCACTCAGTTAAAGCGCAGCGTTGAGTACCGCCATTACCACGTAGTGTCTCGAATTCTAGCAGAAAGTGGAGAATGGAATGACACAAAAAAAATTTGCCTACTATGTCATATGTGCAAAGTAAGTGAAAGTTTAAGGCAAATTGTTCAACTCTTTAATCATGGTGCACCAAATTTTCTTCATAAGCAAGCAATCCTTTCGGTAATGCCATGTTATATGGGGAACATAGGAAGTGGATTGTACGGTAAATGAGCCCAATATTTTCGTTTTTTTTTTTCGAAAGTAATACAGAATAACTACACCATTGACTTTTTTTTGTAATTGATACACACATAGACAAATAAAAAAATTGCAAAAAAAAATGGGATTATCAGCCGGGACCAATTTGGATTTTGCGAATGTTTCGTTAATTTGAACGGATCGCGATTGTTAATCCTTCTATATATTTTTTACTTTGACAACATGGAGTTTGGTTGTTGATATGATGAATTCTGCTTATTAACTGACTTCTGTAAGACAAGTAGGTTATCAATTCGACTGTTTTTTCCCGACTGCTAAGGAAGGGTTATGTTTTTCGCGCGTATCTTGTATGTATGTAATATTCTTTATTACCTCATATCTCCAGAACCGCTAAACGGATTTACATAATTGAGGTATAATTAGATTTGTATTAGCAGCCCAAGTGTTCTTAGATAGGTGACGTTAAATAAAAACAATCATGGCGGCTGTAGGACGCCATTGGACTTAGTAAAAAAAATTTTTTCATTTCGAATACTACAATATGGGTACCAAATTCAAAAGCTCAATTTCAGGATTTCAAAAAGGTATTGGGTCATGATTATAATTACCATAATGAATCCTAACAAAAAAGTGAAAAATAAAAAAAATATTTGTAAAAACAAAAACCCCGACTGCATAAAACTAAAAAGAAAATAAGCAAGCAATAGTTTATTATGATTAACAGTCGGGACCTATAAGTAATTCTTCAATCAATAAAATCTTTACCAGGAACCCCGCATATTTAAAGAGGTCCCGAATGTTAATCCTAATAAACTATTGCTTGCTTATTTTCTTTTTAGTTTTATGCAGTCGGGGTTTTTGTTTTTACAAATACTTTTTCTTCCTTTGTTTGTTAGCTCACAACTTTTTACTGGGTTAACAGATTTTGATGATTGTTTTGATTTTTTATTTAAAAGCTAGTGCTTCCCATATATATGGTCCTATTTTAATTTGGTCTGACAATGGTATCTAATAATATCATAAGTTTTAAATTTGTATTAGGTAGGTTAAGTATGTGCGCGACAAATGGACGAATAACTCTATATCACGCCAACCAATTCCGATGAATCTGTATCATTGGAAATGATACTCCTCAAGGATAGTTTAATGAAAGTTTGGTTAGGTCCTGATTTTGGAAACCGGTTGAAATTGAACAAATCCTTTTTTTATTGGTAAAAGATATAATTATACTGTAATAGTTACAAGGAAAATATTGTTGAAATTGGCGAACCACGGTTTCCTTTTCGTTAAAAGGGAGATTCGTCATCGTTGCATTTCTTTTCAACCAACTTCAAAAAAAGGGACAGGTTCCCAGTTCGCCCGAATATTTTTACATAGGACAACGACTATCTACTCGTTTGAGAAGCATCCTTTTGAGGTCTACCCATCACTTAAAATCAATTTTAAAATAAATTATTTTTTAACAAAAAACAACCAATTTTAAACGATAAACTAAAAATAATAATAAACTTACTACTTTGATTTTATTATATTATTAAAATGTACTTTGATTTTATAATTTTGAAGTCTGTACCAAGTGAATTTGTTTCAAATCAATCAATCAAATATAAATTTTCGCATCCTAACATTTTTATTTTTATTTTTTAACTTTAAGGCAGAAGCCTAGAACTAAGACACTCCATTCTCTACCTTAGGCCCAATTTAGAAATACTGCTTATCAGTGACAAACGCCTCGCTTTATCATATCAGACTGATGAAGTGAGAATATTTTAGAAAATAAACTTCTAAGCATTACCTGCATTCCTCGACTCGGTGCCTATGGCATTACAATAAGAAAAGCTCGAAACATCAAAAGATCGAAATAAGAAAAGTGTCTGGCACTTGCGATGCAAGTATAGACTTACGTGTACCCTTTGAAACTTGCATTAACGCTCGGCTGGCCTTGGAATATAAGCCCCATAACTATCGGAAAGCCAGTCGTGGCGCATGGTCACAAAGATGTGACTGTAAGCGCGACTGTTTGTGGGTTCGATACCTACTCGAGGAAATGAAATATTTATTTAAATTTATATTTTAATTTCTTTGCTATGGTGTCGAGGCAAAGCGCGCCGTTGAGTTTCACCACTCAACACGCAAAATCTCCAAAATCCGGCGGAAACTGGCGAACGAAGTGTCTTAACATAGGGACCCTTTGCCTACCCTGCTGTGTGCAGGATACAGCGTGAAACTAAAAAAATATTGATTTCTAGCAATTTTAAAGTGTAATTCGACACTAAAAATAAAAATATATTATAGAAAGCGTATATAAAATTTTACGTAACGGGACCGGAACCCTCGCCTTTTGCATTTTTCAAAAACGAACGAAATTTGGACCTTTTCCATAAAGTGCGTGTTTAAATCCCGTTTCAAACTTTTACTTAAACATTTATAAAATAAACTTACTTCTTATTTGTTTGCAGATACAAGGATAGAGAGAACCTGGGAGACGAATGTTAGGAGACTCTGTTCCCATTAAGACACTTCTGTTTCCCATTTTCACTTTTCGAAAAAAAAAAATACCTCGAGCGAAGATGGCATCCACAACCATCGTCACTTTTTCCCGACTGATAAGGAAGGGTTTTTCGCGCGTATCTTGTATGTATGTATTATTCTTTATTACCTCATACCTCCAGAACTGCTGAACGCATTTACATAATTTAGGTATCGTTAGATTCGTATTAGCAGCCCAAGTATCCTTAGATAGGGGACGTTAAATAAAAACAATCATGGCGGCTGTGGGACGCCATTGGACTTAGTGAAAAAAAAAATTCGTTCCGAATACCACAATATGGGTCTCATATTCAAGATCTTACTACGAGGATTTCAAAAAGGTATATCATGACTATGATTACCATAATGAATTCTAACAAAAAAGTGAAAAATAAAAAATATTTGTAAAAACAAAAACCCCCACTGCGTAAAACTAAAAAGAAAATAAACAAGTCCAATAGTTTATTAGGATTAACAGTCGGGACCTATCAGTAATTCTTCAATCAATTAAATCTTTACCAGTTACTCCGCATAATTTAAAGACGTCCCGACTGTTAATCCTAATAAACAATTGGACTTGTTTATTTTCTTTTTAGTTTTACGCAGTCGGGGTTTTTGTTTTAACAAATATTTTTTATTAATACTTTAGAATCAAATCAATTACAAATAATTAACTTTTCAATTATATCAAAAATTAAAATACAATCATGGTAATGACATCTTGGAACTATAAATACCTTTGCATAAATCATAACTTATGATGTAAGGTTAATTTGTTTCATATTAAAAACGAATATATCAAAATTTTTATGGTCCAATGCTATTACTATTGGAATTTCACACGTAAAATATATATTTATTAATATACAGTCGTGCCAGTCGTGGCGCAGGGGCACAAAGTGTGACTGTAAAATCGCCTGTTTGTCGGTTCGTTTCCTACTCGAGAAAATGAAATATTTATTTCTACTTATAGAGATGCTAACCACTTAAAAAACTTGTAACAAGCATACCAGAATTTTGATGTAGTTTAATAAGAACACATTTCTTTGTGGACCGAGCTCTTGGACGGCTTGTAATAGACGCTCTTTCAAATACCGCTACTAATTTAATTGAAATATCAAAGAAATAACCTTTACTTTGTATTCGTTCAGCATCTTATTCTCTTGTTGTCGGCAATTAATGTTTGTTATATAAACATAATAAAATTTAATACATTTATTACTATAACTGTTATCTGTCACTTTCTGATTACATTATTTATCAATGAATTTGTTTAGTTGTACACATATTGTATAAGCAAATCTGTTGAATTATTGAATGGTGAGGCTATCATGACGCAGTGGAACAACGACTGAAAGTACGATGGTGGTAAATTCGATTCATATTCACGAAGACGCGACTAATTATATTTAAATTATCGTAATTTCTCTGCTCTGACGAGGAAAGCACCCCGTTGATTTTCGGCTGTCAACATAAAACTCGAAAATGCGGCGGAAAGAGAAGTGAGTTATAATACTGGGTTCCCTCTACCTTCTCTGATGAGTAGAAAATAACATGCCGTTGTTTTTTAGTTGAATGTGTGTGATAACTGGTCCTGCTGAGCATTATTCTTACTATTTTTGTAGGTTTTTTTAAATACAATACTAAATTAACATAGACACTAACTATGTTGTCACATCATATACGATGGAATAGCCGTAAGAGTATGCCAAATATTTAATTTTTTTTACAAACTAAAACGTTTTAAACATGATAGTGAGTTGTTTAATAAGAAATAATAGAATACTTCGTATTATCCAATTCCATAATATGTAGTATTTCATGAAATAGTAAAAGCCTAAAATATTTCAAAATATCGCCATGTAAAATCTCATTATTATTGCTCTCTTGGAAAAAATGGATGTTGCCTGACTCCCTTTCAGGGTGTCAGGTTTCGATTGATCAGTTCTCGCCTGATCAGGTTTCACCTCTCCTATTTCACTGTCAACAGATTTAGTTGTTATGATGGACTTTGGTTTGGTCCTTCGTCTCAGTTTGTATCCCTGTTCCTTCCTCTTCCATCTTCCTAGAACTTAGGTCTATTATCTCTCCGCTTTTAGCGCTATGGGTCCCTGGGTGATTTTAACACTCATCACACTCTATGAGGGTGGTATAAATATTGTCATGGATGTTTTCCTTACTTAATCGTCACATTTACCAACGATATTCTAAGATTTACTCTTAGGACCATTTATACTGTACTATTTAACTATGAAGTATATTTTGCTTATCATTGATATATGTACAAACGTATTAAAGTTCATTGTATTTTTTTGCTAAATGCAGAAAATTAGACAAAAAAATACAATTTAGTTTTATATGATTTTTTTATACAGTTTTATATGCTAGCATAATATTTTTTATATAATTACATTTTTTTTATTAAACTCACCCCATAATGGTCCAAAGCTAAGACAGACCACTGTGAGAATTAAGCATATCCTTAATCTTCTATTATTTCTTCCTTTCTTGAATGCAATGTGAATTGTTTCTTTGAGACTATGAAAATCGAAAAACTCGAAAAGAAAACCAATACATCCTGTACGCTTTTCCTGAAATTAAAGTACACATACATATTTCTAAAATACGTACGAAAATAAATGAAAAACAGAAATACTCTGAATGTTACTATCGTTATTTTCATAAGAAACAATATTTTTTATAACTAAATTTCTTAATCGAATATTCAAAGTAAGCAGAGAACTTAGTGATAAGTCACTCCGTTCTACACTTTCCATTATATAGAGTAATTGCTAGTTTGAAGTCAACAATAAAACACCTAAACCACAATTATTTTCAATTTTAATCGATTTTTCTAATTACACTACTTATTCTAAATATAATATTATATTTTATAACAATGAAATATCTAATAGAGCTATAGACATACACTACTTGTATTACAAAAAATTAACTAAACTCAAACCATATACATATATGTATGTAAAAATCAATAAGGAAAATCTTAAAGTCAATAATAACATACAAGTGTCAATAATAAAAACATACCTTTGTTTTATTTTCCAACCACCTATGGTCCTTGATAGCGAACGTCACGTACAAAAAGTTAATAATCTGGCACATAGCAGATACAGAGAACACTCCATAATATCCTGTAAACTTTAAAAGCACTCCACTCAAGCCCATTCCTATGGGGAATCCTACTGTCATACACAAACTGAGTATACCCAATCTAAATGTCCTTGTATCCTTGGACGTTATATCACCTAAGTAGCTGTACGTGCCAAGCAACATAGTATACCAGCCACCGGTCAACGATGGGAATATAACCTCCATAAAAACAGTCAACTCCACGGAGACCTCATAGAAGAAGTACGTATTCATCATATTTAGAAGGCACGTCATGAATTCCCCAAAGATCGGTAATAACATACAGATTTTCCTTTTTCCTGTCTTGTCACTCCAAGCGCCGATAAATAACATGAGAATGGTCGGTACTGCTGTATGTATGACACTTTTCCACGCTTGGACAGAAGCTATTAACTTCTGTACTTCATCTTCTTCGAAGGTAAGATTGGCCCGTTTTCTGTGCCTTAAATTTGTACATACAAGATCTTCAAATTCCAAATTGACTCTACAAGCCTTATCTAAATTAAGATTTTGAGTCGCCAACATTGCTAATACGCTAGGCATAACAAACAAAGCCAGAACTGGCTCCACTGTTACATTCGATTTCGCATATTTCAATTTATCCCAAAAACTTAGATTTTGGACAATAGTCGTCGTTTTGGATTTCAAGGGCTGCTCCTCGACGGTTTCATCGGATTTTTCTTTCTCGTTTTCCATGTTTTATAATATTAAAAAAATAAAACAATGTGTAATTTTAATATAACAAAAATCACATTTTTAAAGCTGAACTCGCGATGCAAGCTGCAGCGTCGTCGCCGCATAGAACACAGTGTCGGATTGTCTGCACATCGCGTACAAGCATCCTTATATTGTGATATCGGTTTTAGTATCATCAAACACTAGTCGCGCTTTGTAAACAGACTTGAACGTTCAACAATCGACACCTGTTAGTCAATTGTAATTATCAATATATGTATTTATAACAAAGAATAAAGTAACAGAGATTGGACTGCAATGAAAGGCACGTTTCTAGACAAATTTTATTTCTTAATTAAATGAATATAAATAAAGCCATTATATATTCACGTTTTCCATTTCTTCGACTTGTTTGTTGTCTTGCCGTTGTTCGAAATACATCCAACTGTAAAAGAGTAAGTCGTCTTAAATTATATTTTGAAATTTAATAAAAAAAAAATATAATTTTATTTTTAAGGCTACCCTGGCGCAGTGGCACTGTGCAAGGGTTTTTTTTAATGGTTTTTTGAGGTGTCTTTGTTTATTTTTTTTAGTATCTCGAACATAGCAGAGTAGGCCTAGGGATTCTGGGAACTCTGGAGGCGTTGCGTGTTAAGTGGCGGAACTCAACGCTGTGCTTTAATTCGACACCAGAGCGAAGAGAAAAGAAAATATTAAATATTTCATTTCCTCGAGTGGGAAACAAACTACCAAGCTATCACGTTTACAGCCACACGCTCCTACCGCTGCGCCATGACTGGCCTCAAAGTAATCCTTTTATTATATCATTATTAGTAATCCTTCTATTATATAACTACGTACATCTAATCTTTATTATACAGTCTTATCTCTAATCACTTATTATTTATATTAAATCATTCAAAATCTAGCAACCATTTGAGTGGGAGCAACATTCGTTTAAAAGGCATCGTAATGTGAAATGAGACAAAGAAACGATTAGTTTACACCGACATAGATCAAAACAAAAAATATACAATAGTTTCTACAATACGAATAGTTTAGCTTTATAATATTAGTATAAAAGTATAATTTTTAATTTTTTGTAGGTTCATGTTGTATCCCACACATGGCAGGGTAGGCACAGAGAACATAATGTTAAGACATTCCGTTCTCATGCCGCACTTAACCCGTTACCAGAGCGAGGAAATTAAAATATTAAAAAAATAAAATAAAAAAATTTCGCGTTTACAGTCGCACAATTACTAACCTCAAAAAAGTATAAATATTTTAAAAATTACATTAATATTAAATTTACTTCGGTAAATTACTTAGGTAAATTTAATATGGTCCGAAATGCCTTTATTATAAATAGAAACAAAGTCAAAACAACTATATAACTAAGCTGAGAGATTCCAAACCACTATTATCGCATCATAAATATGTGAATATTGAAAGAAAACATTAGGGAAGAAGGCTGTGAAGGCGCAATGGGACAGCGTAGGACTGTGAACGCGATAGTTGTGGGTTCGATTCGCACGATTATATTAAAATTATTTTCAAAATCAAAATATCACAATTAATTATGTTCTGATAGATAAAGCGTCAAAAAGTCCATTGCATGAAAAGTCCGGATACTAGGTGTCTCTGATTTTCCTGATATGCAGTAATGAAAGTAAAACTGTTTTTTTTTAACAAAACAATTTTAAAAGGACTTGTTAATATTTACTAGTTCCCGACCTACTATTTTTTTCCATGATATGATTTGTTCCATGATATTTTTTTAATAGAATTTTTTTATCGTTGCTACTTCCGCTCCATACTCATTCAACTCATTGAGAGTTGAATAAACTTAGATTAAAATTATTAAAAGATTTTTTAATTATATTTTTTGTTATTTATGTAGTATATTATAGTTCAATTGTCGTGGCACAAAGGCTTAAGCGTGCGGCTGTAAACGCCACAGGTTGTGGGTAGTGGTAAAGACAGTGCGAAGCAAACAAAACTGTATATGTAAAAGAGACGTCAATTAGAATTTAAAATGAAATCTAATGAAATTAAAAATTCAGATTCACGCTGTATCCCGTACACAGCAGGGTAGGCAGAGGAAACCTAGTATTAAGACACTCTGTTCCCCACTTTCCGCCGAGTTCTGGAGGTATTACATGTAGGGCGACGTTGAGTGGCGGAACTCAACGCCGCCCTTTGCGTCGACACTACAGCGAGAAAATTGAAATATAAATTTAAATAAATATTTAATTTCCTGAGTGGGGATCGAACCCACAACAAGTCGGTTTAAAGTCACACATTGTGTCATGTGGCATGATTGGCCTTAGTTTAACTGTTGTTAATGTTAAAAATATTTGGTCTATATGGATTTCATGCTAATAAAAACTAAATGACAAATTAGAACGTGGTCTAAAATATTTTACTTTAATTGATATCATTAAACAAAAGAGCATCATTAGAACTTGATGTTTATAAATAAAGACGCTAATGAGAAAACCACAAAGTGAAGATTAAACAACTATATTATATTACAACTGTTTAAATATATTTTAATTTACATACTGACTCTTCTGATCTTACCCAAAAATAGCCACAGCTGGTACTGTCATCCCGGCTCCTAGAAGAAAGACTGCACCAGGTAGAACGTTGAGAGTGGCCATGTATACCCTGGAGTAGAGAGGTCCGTAGACTAGCGGCATCATGGCTTCCGCTAAGCCGAAGAGAGAATTCACTTTACCTGAAAAATTGTCGAAAATCAGCCAACCCACATATATCAGAGTAGATAGAAGAAACTTAATGTTTTAAATAAAACTATTTTAACCGGATTAATCGCGTATATTTTGTATGTTTATACATTTTTGGAAACCCGACGTTTCGAACACTTTGCAGTAGTCAGTCTACCCGTGACCACGGACTACTGCAAAGTGTTCGAAACGTCGGGTTTCCAAAAATGTATAAACATACAAAATATACGCGATTAATCCGGTTAAAATAGTTTTATTTAAAATGTGTAATAATCGTGAAAATCAAAAAACTTAATGTTAAAAAAATCCGTTAATCATTTTCCATTTAAATTTTGAGGGATTTTGTTTTGTCTTGTCTTCTTACTAGAGCGAAGACATGTAAATAGATTATTTCTGTTACTCGTTAAGTTTACCGTGCACGTTAAGTTTTCTCCATCTTTGCGCATTGTTCACTCGGAAAGAAAATAATCAAAAGTAAAAAAAATCCTAAAATCAAATCTGCGCCGCCATCTACAGCTAACTTCGGGACGGTCATGGCTCGACGACCGTGCCGTATTTGTTTATGTTCCGCATATCTGTTCTGTTCTCTTCTTTGACTATGAAGGACTGAACGCGCCCGTTGAGAACGACTCACTCTGCTAATGTCAAGAGATTGTACGGTTTTCGGATGTATTGCATATTATATTTCTTTTATATTTTGTATATTTTAATATCATCATATTTTCCAAAATATCATATTATTTTCCAAAATATTTACATAATTTCTTTCAGGTCAGTCGTGGCGCATCGGCACGAGGTGTGACTGTAAAACCGACTGGTTGTGGGTTCGATCCCCACTCTAGGAGATGAAATATTTACTTAAATTTATATATTCATTTCTTCGCTCTGGTGTCGAGGTTAAGCGCGGCGTTGAGTTCTGCCACTCAACACGCAATGCCTCCAGAATTCGGCAGAAAGTGGGGAACGGAGTGTCTTAACACTAGATTACCTCTGCCTACCCTGCTGTATGCGGGATACAGCGTGAAGCTGATTGATTTATTTTAATTTTATTTGCTTTTACGAAATATTGAAGGTCTAAACTAATTTTCATCCAAATACCGGTATTTAAGGTTATAAGTAGACTTAACATTTGAAATTAGCTCTTTTTAAACTCAACCTTCACTATAAAATAATAAAATAATATCATATATACTCGTAGTTCAATTATTTAATACTAAAGCTACTAATATAAACTTAAACATAAATTTATAAGAATCAGCGTAAAAGCCGAATAATCGTAGTCTTAAAATATTTTGCGGGGTATAGAAATAAGCTTTCCGGTCTCGTCCCATTTGCCACTGTTTTTTTTCGGACATTTTAAAACATTCATTGATACGGAACTAAACACCCCGTACTGGTTATCTAGAACATCTTATACAACAGACCAAAACGCTTCAAGAATTTGAACCCGTAACACTAGAATTGAATGGGACCCAAGCCACGATAATGATTAATCATATTTCGTCATTCTTTACTACATAAATAATAATTATTGTTTTTAAAGTATTGTTTAATAAAAAAAATATGATCGCAACTTTTTTTTATTTTAGTGAACTGAAAACGAAGAAGTACATTCACCTGGTACATATAGCCTATTCATAACAAATGCAGCGCTATTATAGTTTGTATGCTCAACTGGCACGCTTAAAAACCATGAAGTAGAATTTAATTATTTATATTTTAAAATGAAAATTGCATTAATTCTTTGTATTGCATTTAATTTTCACACTTGCAATATGTTAAATATATTAACGAACGTAACTTAATCTAATCTAATCTAATATAACTTCAAGCTGTATCAATAAAAAATGAAATATTTTAAATATTATATATATATATATATATATATATATATATATATATATATATATATATATATATTGCAGGTATAAAGGAATATTCCTAAATATTCTTGTCTCTACTTACGTGATTAGAAAAAATGTTTATCTACAAAGTTTATCAAAGCTCAATCAAAAATCAAAGCGTATCTCATACGGAGAGTAGTAAATACTTTCAGAGATATAATAAATAATGTAGAGGCCAGTCGTGGCGCAGCGGCACGAGGTGTGACTGTAAAACCGACTGGTTGTGGGTTCGATCCCCACTCGAGGGGATGAAATATTTACTTAAATTTATATTTCCATTTCTTCGCTCTGGTGTCGAGGTTAAGCGCGGCGTTGAGTTCTGCCACTCAACACGCAATGCCTCTAGAATTTGGCAGAAAGTGGGGAACGGAGTGTTTTAACACTAGGTTCCCTCTGCCTTCCCTGCTGTGCGCGGGATACAGTGTGAAGCTAAATATATATATATATATATATATATATATATATATATATATATATATATATATATATATATATATATATATATAT